>CATIWF010114533.1:0-24000 GCA_949630135.1 Balakata baccata
CGCCAAGTCTCACCTCTCTTGGCCCAGATATCTCTGAAAGAATCAGACTAGTTCCCTGGCCTCCAACACTCAAGCCTCAATTTAGAGCAGAAGATGTGCCCATGGAATTAGATCCTGACTCCCAGGATCCAAATGCTCAAGAAGATACTCAGTCTTCTACTTCCTCAACCCATCAGGCCCAGAATCCTTTTGGTGATCTCAACCGTGAAGACATTGATCTCATGCCTCGCAGTACATGGACTGAAAGACAGCTTCGAATAGCCCGTCTACCTCCGGCCCAAATCATTCCAGTTACTTCGGCCCAATCCAGCCCATTACTCATTGATCATACTGATACAAGGTTTCCACCATCAGTGTATGACAATCAGTTCCACTTTCCACCTGGCATTGATGATGATGTTTCATTCCCGCACTCATCTCCTGAAGATTTAGAGGATATGAATCTGTCCTCTCCATAATGCCTCAGATGCCCCTTGTCGGCCATCTTAGCTAAATAAGTGGATTACACAGTGTAAAACAGTGTGTTTTACTTTTACTGTTTATGTTTGTTTGTGTAAGTGCGCTTTCAGTGCGCCTTCCTTTTTATCTTTTCCCTGTATGCTTTTACTATTTAAGCATCTGTGATGTATGCCATGACGTATGTGTTATCGGCCCCTTAGCCTATATATACGTTCTCTTCAGATGGAGAACATAGGATGTAAGCAATACAGCTTTCTTTGAATTAAATATGATGTGTGCTTAAACACCTTCTCTTCTTTTCTCTTTCTCTGTCTTTTACTTTCCTAGGTTAAGCTTAGTGCTGAGCGATCAAGTTTATCTGTTCTAAGTAGAAGTCTTTAAATTACTTGAAGCAGTTGTATAGCAGTGTTGATTTGCGAAGTGTTCTCTGTAGCTCCAAAGTGTTGAGCTTGATGAACTTACAGTAAAGAAGACACTGTGAAGCACCTGTTAAGGGACCTTGAAGCTTCCAGGTTTGGGCGTGGTTGACAGCCATTCCTGTCTTATATGGGGCCTATGATTGGAAAGAAACATCCATTTGCCAGAAATGAGAGCTATCAGTGTTTTGACTGCTATATGTGACTGAGTTATCTCATTCACAGGAATGTTATTATGGTCACGGGCTTATTTTCCTGTTTCCTTATTTTATGCATATCCATTGTCCTATAATCTCTTATAAAATTTCATTTCGTACATACTGGGAAAAAAATACCTATGAATAGTCACTATAAATCTAGAGCTAGTTTGTCAATAACTGCAAATCCTTAACACACGGTTTTCAATGTGTTACCATGGAAATTCTGTAGTTTGCTAAACTTGTGGGTTGTGTTTAATGGTAGTTGCCTAAATCATGGATCAGGTACTTAAACAGATTACTCATGCTAATGCTGTCTACTGTTATGCACATTTTTTTGTGTTTTTTGTCTTTTGTTTTTTTCAAATACTCTGCTGGTACTTAACAACTGATTTGATTTGATTTATACTAGATTTCTAATTTATCACTATAGCCCTCAAAAAATTATGATCTTGTGGTGTATTTTTGAAGTGTTCATGGGAGGAATTATAGCTGGGAATATCTTTTGTTATTTGTGTATTGATCTTATTTCTCCATAGTCTGTATTGCCAGGAGCCTTCCCTTCTACTATAGATGATGACAACAGTTCTATGTTCTTAATCATATTACTTACCAGATTTTAAATGCAAAATATATTGAGTGCTTTCAGAACGGCTCTAAAGTTGGGTTTCTCTTAAATGCCTAATATAGTAGTTTTGATACAAGTTACACATTCATAGATAATATTGCTGCAACTACTTTACATGTATGACCAATGGAATACTCTTATAAAGGAAATGCTTTATCTGTGTCTTATATACAATTGCTTGTGTCATCAGAAGCATGATTATCAGTTAATTAAGTGTTCTAACATCTTTTGGGGCCTTTATTATCACTTGTAAATAACTGATGTCTGTTATTGGTGACTTTACTGATATTTCGGCAGCAATTATTTTCGAGATATATGCCAATCCTGTCCTAGCTGATGCATCAAGTGAAAGTTCCAAAAGTGAATCAGAAGGGACTAACATGATTGGATTACGCAAAATTGAGGATGGCTCTGTAAAATCAAATATACATACTTCTAAATGGAGAATATTTACTGATAATGGGAGAGAATACTTCTTGCAGGCAAGCTTATTTGGTCTCCTGACTTGATTCTGTTTTCTTTTTGTTTTTATTTTTTTAAATAAATTTGCTATTGCATTTCATAGCCTTAGTAAAATTTGGCCTCCATTTTTTTTTATAGGGAAAATTGGATGAAGCTGAAAAGTTTTTTCTTTCTGCTCTTGAAGAAGCTAAAAAAGGTTTTGGGGACAGGGATCCCCATGTTGCTTCTGCTTGCAACAATTTGGTGAGTTTAATTGTTGTAAAGAAACAAGAAAGAAGAAAAATCAATTATTTCATTGATAGTAGAAAGCTCTATATATACAACTCTATGAATTTAAAATAGGAAACAAATATATAAAGAATAGGAAATAGTACAAACTAGGAAATAAATCTCTACCTATCCCTAATTACATAAATCAAGCTAATTAAGAATATTATTCAAATATCTGACAACACTCTCCCTTAAATTGGAGCATAGATATCAATCATGCCCAACTTGTTACAGATGTAAAAAACAAGGAGCTCCAAAACCTGTAACACAAAAGACCTTACATTACAATAGTATAGACGCAACCAGGTAAAAAATATCATACGAACTGACAAAATTTGTAACACAAAAGGTCTTACACTAGACTAATGTAGACCCAATCAGGTAGAAGAATATGTCGTACAATTTGAGGAGAGTCAAGTGAGACATGCCGGACAACAAATGTTACTCGACAAGGGTGATCCAAGAAATTACAGTCTGCTATCAAGAGCAGAAAAACAAAATGGTTCACTCATGATAGTCCAACTATAACAAAGAGATATTCACTTAGGCACAACTCTCGGGTCGATTTCTAGGTAGGGTTTCATTGGAACCCATGGTTTTGATACCATGTAAAGAAACAAGAATGAAAAAAAATCGATTATTTCATTGATAGTAGAAAGTTCTATGTATACAACTCTATGAATTTAAAATAGGAAACAAATATATAAAGAATAGGAAACAATACAAACTAGGAAATAAATCTCTACGTATCCCTAATTCATAAATCAAGCTAATTAAGAATATTATTAAAATATCTCTCAATATCTCACAATAATGGTCAACAATATATTGATGGTTTTAGACATTTGTTTTAAAAATTCTGATGCTTTAATAAACTTTTAGTGATGCAATGATTAAGTGTGTTTTTTGGTCGACAAATATAATCTTTTGTTCTAATTCATTCAAATTTATGTCTATAGGATTAAGTAGGAAATATAGGGATCCAAACTACCTTTATTGCTTTATTTATGTCAATATCTTAGGGTTTCCACGAAATTTAATGTTGGAGCTTGTGAATTTAAAGTTGGAGCATGTGATTTTAGTAGTTCAGTCGACTAGAACTTTCCTTAAAGTAGTCATGGTTGTTGTAGCCTAGAGAATCTATCTTGTGATGCACATGTGTACATAAGTTTTTGGATATAAAATTGATAGGTGCCTAATCTTCCTTGATTTTAGTTAAATAATGAATTGTCTGACCTCAATCTAGGATAAAATATGGAGATTGGAGGAAATTATATTTTAGTATTTCAATTAAATACTTGTTGGATAAATTTTTTGTGTGAAATTTGACTGTCCTGGGAGGATTTTTTAAGGTTATTTTTAGTTGCAGTAGGATATAAGATGGGATGATGGTTTTGGAACTCATTGTGGTTTAGAGATTTTAGTTTTGAAAAGATATGTTTTTCTTCATTTTTCTTTTAATGCTACTTCTCTGTTATATTCTTAGTTCACAACACTTGGCATGTTTTTAATGAACTTGTTTTCTTTGAGAAATATAAAGAAAGTGTATTTTCTGTCCATCTTCTGTCTGCCATTAACCGTGTAAAGGTAAAAAATATTGATATTGCTCAGGATCATTTTGCTTTTAAGCAAGTTGTGATTCAGAGAAGTGTTTCATAGGATGCATCTAAGTTGGATTGGCAAACCTCGTGCAAGTAGAAATTAAATTTTTTGTCTTGGTATTTTTCCAGGCTGAGCTGCATAGAATCAGGAAGGCATTTGATAAAGCAGAACCTCTGTATTTGGAGGCCATTAACATTCTGGAGGAATCATATGGTCCAGAGGATATACGGTATAGTTTTATTACTTGTGAATTAGGGAAACCAATGCTTAATTTTCAGTTTGAGTTGTCATAAATATAATTATCAAGTCCCTTCAAATATAGGCTTAGAATTTATCTTATAAATGCCATTTGATTGGAATGGATATTTTTTAGAAGATTTTTTCATGTAATGATCAATTGATCATTATTAAATATCAATAAATTGTTTTGTATGAGATTTTCTCTCAACTTTGGGATGGGAATGGATGTTCAAATAATGAATCTTCGGATGGGAATGGGAGTTCAAATAATGAATCTTAAAATCTTCAATATGAATCTCCATGATATACGGTACTAAACGTTTGCTTTATAGAGGTAGCATATTTTGAGTGGGGTCATAAATTTGAAGCATGGTTTTGTCAGAAATTATGGGCATAAATGAGAAAAGTTAATCTTGCTATGTAGAGTAATGATTGGGGCAATAGGATTCATTTTTGTAATTTTGAGTGGTGGAGATGTACAAAGCCAACAACTGGAATTTGTTCGCAGGTCATTTGAAAAATAGGACATGGATTTAAGCCACTTTGGGAAATGGAAATTGTTGTAATTCATAACCATTGGTAGACGGTGATGGCTTTTCCTTGTTCAACTGGAATTTGAAATTCTGAAAAGGAATAGGGATAATCCTAATGATTGGTAAAAACCCTAACTTATAAGATTCCCGATCAGCATATAACTTTAAAAAGCAGAATGTAGAAATTTAATTACTTCTGCTGTGGCTTGCATATCACCCATAACTCATAAAACTTCATCATATCACTGGTTATCCATTTTGCTTTTGTTTATTTATTTATTTATTTGACTTCATATAGTTCTTCTTGGGCACCTGTCGTTGAGATTGAAGATATTTGGCCCCTAAAAGTCCCTAGTTAAATTAATTTCTTAATAAACTTATTAATCACTTTATTGATCAAATGATGTAAGAACAATTTCTAATAAAAAATTGCATGAGTGCCTCACAAAATATTAACTCGGCGAAATAACTAGTATATCCTTTCCCGTGGCTCCATGACTAGTGATCAACCTTTCTCCAAGCAGTCTTGGCTTTCTGTTCTTCAAAATTCAATTTTATCTTTGTTTTTAGTCTTCCAATTTATGATCATTCTTGCTTTTTCCACTTGCGCTGCTTCAAGGACCTGATTTATGATTTACCAATATCTTTGCTTCAATCAGTGACTTGGTCTGGTATATAAATGAACAGTTTTTTTGCTTAACTATTTCATCATTGTTACTCATGCAAGTAATCCTGCTATCTCACAGCGTAGGGGCTGCCTTTCACAACCTTGGACAGTTTTATCTTATGCGGCGGAAGCTAGAAGAAGCTCGTAAGTGCTATGAGGTAATAGTAGAACTGTCAAAATTTGACATGACATGAACACGATCCATTAAAGTGACATAAAATATAAATTATATGTATGCTTATGATTGTTTAGCAATTAGATATAATTTTTTTTGTGCAATAATTAAACAAAATATAGAAATGATAACAGTTTAAAATAATACTATTTTATGCAGTTTAACATATAATACAATGACAAACATATTAAATGGGTCAACGTGTTTATGACACAACAATAAATGAGTTGGGTGTGGGTTGAGGAAAATCAACATGAATATTAATGTTGACACGGTACACACTAATCCCGAGCTCTAGGTAACAGTGTCATTACATATGCTTATCATGCACCAGGCTTATATTGGTTCTGTTTAATAAGTTCATTGATTCATTGAATAAACTGTGTTTCTGCATATATTGTTTTCCTTTTCTTTTCTAGTTGCTTTGAGGTTTAAATATTGTATGTTGAAGGCTTTTCTCAAGCATGGAGTTTAGTTTCAACACTTCTTGATCATAGCAGAACAAGTAGAATGATTATGGATAGGTCATATTTTTTAGATGATTTTTCAGTGGCTTATTGTACAAGTAAAAGAAAAAAATAATTTTTTTTTGGGCTTATTTCCTTTTGATTGCTATTCTTGCCATCCATTTGTTCTGCCAACTTGCGGAAATTCTTGCACCAGGGAACTGTGATATCCATGTGCTTGAACCCCAATGAAAAGAATATGATGTATTATTTTATCATGCTTAAGAGCATGGCAACTTGTTTTGTTTCTGTTTTCTATGTTTAACTCATCGCAGTCTCCATTGCTCTAATATTTTCTGATGCATATAATACTTGCCTTTTGGAATGGATGCTTTCTGGAATTATTACAAGAAAAGGAGACATTAATTGTTAGGTCTATTACAATAAATTTAGAAAAATACAGATTATTTTGTGATGTTGCCATTACAATAAGTTATGTAATTGTAAGCTGTAAATAATTAAAGACTTTGCTATTAATAAGTTCCTCTATGAATTTTGTAATAGCACAGTGTATTACATTACTTAAACAAAATACATCCTCTAGGAAATTGTTTAAATATTTTGTAACCGGTACAAGCTTGACCAATTATATAACAATGCCAAAATTTATTTACAAAATTATACACAATTATATAATTTATTAAAAATTATTACTTTTGTGGTAACTTTTATTTTATTTATTCCATTTCATTTTTCATTTACTGCAAATCATGTACACTATTCTGTAAAGAGAGCTACTTTCGAAAAGTTCTTGCATTTACAAAAAAAGCTAGGCACCACAGAATTTTCCTCCTAAGTCAAGGGAAAAAAGAAAGGAGGAATTTGTTCAAATATTTAAAGAGTTCATCTACTTATACTATGGTAACAAATTGATAAAATTCATGGAGGTACCTATATGATACCAATTTTTTCTTCATGTAATTTACTATAAATTTAGGGTACTACAAAATAATTTACTTTCCTTTGTTGACACTTGCCAGTGATCTTGACCCTTCTACAAAAAGAGATTTCTCTGTGTAGTTTTTAAATTTTCATAAAAGCTATGTTACAAAGTTTTTAATACAAATAGCAAAAAGGTGAACTTGTTTAACTATTTTTTTTCAGTAATCTCAACTTTCAGAATATGTTCAAAATTTGTAGAGGGACTAATAATAGAATCTTTATTCTAAATTCATACCTTTCAAAACAGAAGCTTCCAAGGTGACATAATTCTTAATAGGAATAACAAAATCATCTGCATTTTTCTATTATTTTAGATGAATTCTATAATTTTAATTGCACCTTTATTTGAAATAATGGTAGAGATTCCATTGAAATGTAAATTATGGAGTGATGGGTAAGTGTAGCATTTGATATTTTGTTACTGTTATACAGTTTCTATATGTGTGTTTGTTCTTTTAATTTTTAAATGCAAACTGTACTATTTCTGTGATCAGAAAAGTATCATTGTCAGTGTATGACTAAAATGGTACAGGACAAATCTGTAACTAGTACATTTCTTTTATTTTGCTGAGAAGTTGTGCTGATCTTTTTTTTTTTTTTTTTTCCCCTGGCTGATCTTTCTTTGGGCAGCATGCTTTAAAGGTACAAAAATAGTATTCAGGGATGATAAATGGTCTTGTCTGTTTTCAGATTATATCAACTTTGCAACTCATATTCGCAACTTGAAATGTCCTTCAGATAAAGAGGCGTGTTCTTGGGCTTTGCCATACAGATTATGCAGATACAATGTACCATCTTGGAACGGTAAAGTGCTTTACTATTTTATTGTTTGTACTGCAATTGCTTGCTGTTTTGCTATCTAGGTTATTTTTGTTGTTCATATCTCATTTTATGAATCACAATTGCCAGAGAAACTAAAAGAGAGCAGAAGAGACTTCACAAAAATCTGGATTTCAATTTGAATTTATGGATGAAACCCAATTCCAGTAGGTAAAGTTGATTATGAAGTGCAACATCCTACCATGACATGGACCAAAAGAGCTCATAAATAGACATAAATCCTCCATATCTGTAGGGCACGAAATTATCAGTGATTCATTATATATTTGTTTCACATGATAACTATAATTTGAGAAATTCTATGGCTGATTTCTTATCACCTACAAAAACATTAAAGGTGAATTAATATTTGCCTTCTGAGTTTAGGCCATAATTACTCCATCTTTGCTGTTTCAAAAGCAAACTAAGAGGTCCCTATAATTTTATTTCATTAAGACAGTAGCCTGTATGTTGTTTTTTGTACCTTTTTCAGTTAGTCAAGCTGAAAAAATTGGTGAAATACTTAAAATAAAGTTATAATTCTGTATATGTACCGTTATTTTTAAAATTAATAATATGAGAAAAATGTATTTTTTCTCTCTTCTCAATCCCCATTTCTTTGACTCTACTGTTACTCAGTTAAACTAACTTCCTTTTTTCCAAGGCAATGCAAACTTCTCAATATCAAGTTTTTTTCTCCTTTGTCTATTTTCCTTTTCTCCTCTTCCTATTCATTCTTTCTTTGTCTCTTACATTCAAGAATTTTTGTGGTACTTTATTAAGATGGATTCTTTGTGTGTATGTAATTTTTCATGAAAAATGATAGATTGCAATTCAATTTTCATTGTTCAAGTTTACCTCAGGTATATGTTGTTTTTTAGTTTACGTCTCTTGATTTACAAATATATTGCCTTTTGAAGAATTGGATTAATTTTCTTTATATCAATCTTATTGGTTGGGAATCTTCCCTAAAAGAATGTACACCTAAAAATCAGCTGTGTTCCTCTCTATCCTAAAAATAATAGCTTCTTCTTCTTTTTCTTTTACCCTTTTTTTTTTCTCTATCCAACTTCTAGCTCATTTGTTAACAACATTTGTCAATTGCATTTGTTGCTAAATTTATAAAAAAACCACATGGATAGAAGTCTAAATTCCACATGAGCTCTTGGTTGCATAACAAACATATAATCTGTATGTGCTTGAGTATATTGAAATTGAATAAAAAACAAATTGCACATGTAAATTATAATTTGTTTGAGTGTGAATTTGAAAGAATTATTGTGATGATTTAACTTCAAATTCAAATGCACACTTTAAATTTGGTTTAAATATAATTTTCCTTCTCTTGTTTGCAATTATACCTCATAATCTATATATGGCAATTTGTGCCGTAACGTGTTGTTTTCGTGTCGTGTAATCATTTAATACATTTATTAATATATACACTTAAACGCGTACTTGTGTCATTTAAATTTGTCATTTTGAAGTCATATATCGTTTAATATATTTGTAAATACATATACATAAATGTATATAACTACAAAAACTAAAGTTAATATTTCATAAGTATATGTTAAGTTTATATATGAATAAATTTACTATGTATTCTATTATTCTTAATTATATTACTATGTATTCTATTATACTTAATTATATTAATATAAATACATTATAAAACTTATACATATATTTAAAAATATTAATATATAATTGAATACTTTAATTGTTAGATATTTTATATATTTTTAAACGTGTTTAATCGTATCATAAACAAGTTAGGTATATTTGTATTGTGTGGTGAAAAGTCCATGTTGTATTGTATCGTCTAACCGTGTCGTGTCAAAACTTGCCAGCTATATCATAATCTATACAAGTTCTAGAAACTCAAATGAGTCTTGATTTCAAGTCCTCCTAAAGTAATTCAAATTGATATTTTAGTTGTTTTACTTAATTGGTTTCTCTATTTGGTTGACTCATAAATTGCTATATGATTGCAACTTAGGTGTTATATGTGCAAGGAAAAGAAAAGGATGCTGAAGCCCTTATTGAGGAGTCTATTCGAATATTGGAGGTGCATGTCTATGCTACCCAAAACTTGCGCTGATTGTGGGTATTTCTCTTTGGATTGATGTCACTGGTACTTCTGCTATCACTCATTTGTTTGTATAGGAAGCTGGCGAAGGGGAATCAGTTATATGCTTGAGGAGATTGAGATATCTTGCTCAGGTTGTATGCTGACATGGTTCATTTATAATACAGTGTCCTGCCTGAAAGTTACAACTGAAATATTGATAATATGCTGGACATACACACACACACACACACACAGAGGAAGGGGTTTAAATACATGGAAAGTGAATGCATTAAAAGAAAATTATTGATAGTAAACAATGTAGTATTCTGTACTTATTGAACTAGCACAAGTTGTACACCTTGGAAAAGAGAGTGGAGGGAGATAGTAGTGATAAAATAGATTCAACCATCCAAACTATTACGGGATATGATGGAGACAAAGAGCTAACTTTTCTCCTCTATCCTTATCTCTCTTGTATTTATCTCTAGTTTAGTTGAAGTATACAATTAAAGATAAATACAGGTAAAGATAAGGACAGAGGAGAAAAGATAGCACTTTATCTCCGTCATATCCTGTAATACAAACAAATTATGGTTTTCTTGTGAATGTTATTAGCGGCATTATCCCATAAAAAGGAACTACTGTGCATAGCCTTGGCTTGCTAATTTTTGTTACATTTTTGGCCTTGTTCAGATTTATTTGAAGTCCATCCGTCTTCCAGAAGCTGAGAATGTAGAAAGAAAGATCTTTCATATAACTGAATTATCAAAGGTTTAACTCATTTTCCTTGGCTGATTTATTTATTTATTTTAATTTGGCTCTCAATTTCATTTTCAAAACATATGTATCAGAAAGTACCTGCTGTCTTCTTTTATTTTTCCCATGCTACTTTCACATGATGTGCACATACCCTAGAATTGAAATTTTCACACCTAGTATAGTATGTCATACTCCATAATGACTAATCTTGTCTGTTGCATTAAATGTCATGCTTTTTATGATAGATGCTTTATTCAATCTTATCTGATATTCACCCATCACATCCATAAGCAACCTTCCAACCAACCCTAGGAAAATGAAAGAAAGAAAGAGAAAAGGGAAATTTATAACACTGCCTATTTATTCATCTCTTCTGTTTCTCTCTTCCCTTGTACAGGGCATACCTCTCGCATTAAGCTCATGCATTGTAATTTCTTTTTCCTTATGTTTCTTGTTTCATTTTGTTGGGTACTTATTTTTCTATTCAGTTCATGCAACACATGAACAACTTTTATCAGCCCTGGTTCTTTTATGAAGTATATTGTTCTACCAATTTCTTTAAACTTTTATTTTCCCCCTATTTTCTTGAGGGAGTTTCCATACTCCACATTCTTTGATTCAGCTCATGAACATCCTTTTTTTGTTAATGAAAACAAATAATAAATTGTTAAGGTTTTACACTGTGGCTCTTGCCTTATTGATGTATGTGTCTGATAGAGAATTGATAGGACATAGGAATATTCTAGAAATAAAGGTAGGGACATGTGGAAGGGCTGTTTGGTTGCTGAAGAAACAGAAATTGGTTATAAATAGTCAGTGGGAGAGAGGGTTTAGGCAAGCTTTAGCAAATTGGGAATTTTGGGTCTTCAAGTTGCTTGAAGAAGGGGAGTTGCTCCCTGGGCTGTGCTTGCAACAGATTTCCTCTTTTCCTTTGGTTTTTCTGTTTGGGGTATTTTGTTTTGAGCACTATTGTAAGACTGTTTCGAGCTATTAAATAGAAGCCTTCATCTTCTTCATTGCTGTGTTTGCTCGAGTTAAATATATCTCTGTTTGCTGCATTTTCCTTTCATTGGTCCGACTGTTGGAAATTTGGGAGAGGAAGAAATGCCATTCAACATACTGGAAAATAAAATTGAGAAAAATTGAAAAACATAGTAGAAATATATTTTTTTCTTTTTTTTTTCATCTTCTTACATAAAATGCTTACAAATCTCTCTCAAAAGCTCTTTAAATTCTGCTAACTTTTAAAGACAAAATGCTCATATAAACATTCGATAGCCGATTTTATAGCCAAAATATGGCTTTGTTGTGGTCAACTAAAGCAAACATGTCACTCCCTTAAATTAAGGATAACCATTCTTTTACATAAATATCTTAACAACTCCCATCAACATATTTTCAATGACAAAAATCTCAACAACTTCCATCACCCCCCTTGATGAGATTTTTGCTTAACATGAAGCCTTAAATTTTGATTTCTTCAATCAAATTGCACTAAAATACCAATAACATTTTTTCCATTAAAATTCATCAATCTTTGAAGGAAATGGAGCTCCAAATTGCAGTAATGCATAAATCTTGTTCCATTTGGCTACAAATTGCTCCCAAAATTCATGTGAATTGGTGTAGCTCAAACGTACTTGAACACTTTCAAATATTTTTTATCTTGCAACAAGGCCTCCATCAAATTGATCTTTTTTTTTTTTTTGGCATCAACATCCCTTAAATCATGAAAATGACGGCTCTTGAAAGATAGTTTTTGCAGTTTAGAGACTTGCAGGTCACATGAAATATTTTTGCAGTTTAGAGACATGCTTGGGTCTTGAAAATGAAATTGAAATGAAATTTGCAGTTTAAGGACTTGCTTAAGTCTCTTAAAATGATTTTAAAATGAAATTGTAGTTTAAGGACTTGCTTAGGTCCTTAAATCCAACTTGAAATTTTGGACTTGCTTGAGTCCTTAAAATTAAACTTGAAATTTTAGGACATGCTTAGTCATTGAAAATGAAATTTTTGTAAAAGGAATTTTACATGGATGAAGAGGACCAAGAAAAAACAAACATAAAACTTGTAAAGATTGAGCAAAACATCAATGAACATGGACATAAACTTGATTTGAAAATCTTTTAATGGTGGAAAGGGTGCAAATAAGCTTCTGCAACTGCAAAAACATTTACATCAAAATAATTTCTTACCAGATTTTTGGCCCAAATCTTCAAATCACCCCTTAAGATCATTTTTGCTCTAATACCACTGTTGGAAATTTGGGAGAGGAAGAAATACCATTCAACATACTTCAAAATAAAATTCAGAAAAATTGAAAAACATGGTAGAAATATATATATTTTTTCCTTTTCTTCTTCATCTTCATACATAAAATGTTTACAAATCTCTCTCAAAAGCTCTTTAAATTCTGCCAACTTTTAAAGACAAAATGCTCATATAAACATTCCATAGCCCATTTTATAGCCAAAATATGGCTTTTTTTTGGTCAACTAAAGCAAACATGTCACTCCCTTAAATTAAGGATAACCATTCTTTTACATAAATATCTTAACAACTCCTATCAACATATTTTCAATGACAAAAATCTCAACAACTTCCATCACCGACCTGCCGGATTCCATGGAAGCCTTAAACCAACAGTTCACAACCTTTCAACAAAGCCAACACAAATACCAACAGGTGATGATACAATAGATGCAAATGGTGTAATACAGCAGCAACCCAACAAAGAATACTCTCCAGAGCTTCAAAAAATTATGAAGCTCTTTCCATCTGAGCCGCAACCAAATACTTACGAGGATGAAGATGCAAGCGCCTGTGAAGATGAAACTGATGCTACTGTAAATGGTGGTATTGTTGCCGATGAAAATGATCAGGAGACTGTCAGACCCAGTGGTTTTCGGATAGTCACTTTCAACAATGAGAAGTTGGTGACAGATGCTATGGACGGAATGCAAAATCTGAATCTCGAGTTTGAGCAATGGATTTCTGGCTCTGGTTCGAAGATTAGGGTTGAAGAAGAAGGGGAGATAGGACATGGATTGGGTTCATTCTCTTTAAAACCCATCGAAGAAACCCCATCACAGCTGCAGGAGTCTGTCAAGATCTTCCAATCGATCCAGCAGCCAAAGGCAAAATCTGAGCAGTTAGTTTATGGCAGCAACTGGAAGCCACCTGATTCCTGATTCAAAACCAAAAAGAACAAGTGGCTCACTGCCTTGCTCTTTGAAGAGATCTCTAGCCAGCCGGTGGAAGCGGATTTGAGAAATTCATCAAATGGCGTGATGTTTCTTGAGTTGCAACCAAGTTTGGCTCCACTGAAACGAAAACATGGCTAGCAGGAAGAAGAATATCAGTGGGTCTGTTCTTAGAAGTGGTCAGGAGGCAGAGAAGGGGAAGAAATGTTTAGGGTTGGGGACTTTTCCAGAAAAGGTTCAGGCTTGGGCATGGGCCTAAGATCCTTAAATTTGCAATCAGGCCAACAATCCATTAATTTGGACATCAGGTGGGAAATAGAAAAGCAAGTTTCACTTTGTGTTGTGCTCCCAGCCGTGAGAAGGAAGCTCTTGCTGGTGTGGCTCTCCTGGACAGCAATAGGATTTCCATTCCTCTAATTTTATCACTTCCAGCTACTGAGCTTTCATTGATTAACAGGGACACACTTAAGGTTAATGTGAATGCTGTGCTTGGTTCAAATGCACCTCCTGTGACAGTAAGAATTCACCAAATCAAGTGGGTTTTGGACCATGGGCTTCAACTTTGCAATTGAGCTTTATTATTTCGGCTCACCACTCCACTAAGCTCAGATTTTCGAACTAAGTTCATCTGCTGCTGCATTGCTTGCCGCTGTTGATGCTGTGTTTGCTGGAAGCAAGAAAATTTTCCCGTCTTGAGGAAAAGACTGTTTTCGTGGGGTAAGTAATGATAGAGAATTGATAGGAAATAGGAATATTCTAGAAATAAAGGTAGGGACACGTGGAAGAGCTGTTTGGTTGCTGAAGAAGCAGAAATTGGTTATAAATAGTCAGTGGGAGAGAGGGTTTAGGCAAGCTTTAGTAAATTGGGAATTTTGGGTCTTCAAGTTGCTTGAAGAAGGGGAGTTGCTCCCTGGGCTGTGCTTGCACAGATTTCCTCTTTTCCTTTTGTTTTTCTGTTTGGGGTATTTTTACTATTTTGTTTTGAGCACTATTGTAAGATTGTTTTGAGCTAGTAAATAGAAGCCTTCATCTTCTTCATTGCTGTGTTTGCTTGAGTTAAATATATCTCTGTTTGCTGCATTTTCCCTTCAGTATCGTATGTAAAAGAATGCATAAGTTTGTGTTTGTGCAGTGTGCTTTTGTACTGAAATTCCATTGTGGAAATTTAGATATTCAAAATGTAATGCCCTTCATTGCAGCATTCAAAATTTGAGTGTTGGCTGTTACATCATTGTTAGCATGATTATCTGTTGTCATATCATAACATTTTAGTTCCTCACTTTATGATTATATGCTGCTTTCATCAGTTCTGTAACAACTATCGTGTAAGACAGGGATGGAATTCCATGGACACTGTAATTGCAGCTGAAAGGCTAGCCTTGACTCTACAGGCTGCTGGGAACTTAAAGGAAGCACAGGAGCTTTTAGAAAGGTAATTAATGGTACATAATAACCATGTAGAATGAAAGAAGTTATTGTCCAGCATTATATAATATTTTTTGTTTCATTCTAAGGTGTCTCAAAACTCGGAAAACAATACTTCCTGAAGATCACATTAAGGTTTGATGTTTCAACTGATAAATAACTTAAAAATAGAGATGTAACTTTGACTATATTGATGCAATTTCATTTGACCTTTTCTACTTATCTTGTACTGTTATTAATGGGAATAAGTTGAAAGGACCTAGCACATGCTTTTCTATATAACTTATTTTCCTTCTCCATGGGCAGATTAGTGCTAACATGCTTCACATTGCCAGGTTGGCAATGCTGAATGCCAATCGACTTAGAAAGTCTCATATTTCTGAAGCAATTGCTGAGCTTGATAAGGCGAAAGATCTTTTGTACAATTCAGTGAGGTTTTTCACTTGTCACTACAAAAAAATTTGAAAATATGCAGTTCTTGTACAATTCATGCGGTGTGAGCTTGCATAGATTAGTCATATGCAGTTCTTTTTGCATGATAGGATAGCAAGACAAGTACTGAATAAATTGAGGAACCTGAAGGGTAGCAAGCAAAAGAATGGGACATCTGAAGAACCTAGGAGGGAGGGGCGTGTGGCATTGATTGTACTGGTCAGTTCCTTTTCTTCATGAAACTTGTGCATCTTTTAGTCAACAAAAATGAGGCCCACCTTAGAAGGGCAGGGTTCTTTTTTCTTTGCATGATGCCCTTTTTTAAGTTCATTTTAATTTTTCTACTTCCAAAGTACCGTTAGAGCAGGATTTTACATTTCTTTTTAACTTGTTATATGCCCGTCTTTGAGGACCAAAAGTAATGTAATATGAAGCTCTATATTAATAACTTCAAAAACACTTGACCATGGGAGACATTATTGCTGGAAAGAGAGAGAGAGAAGTTGTGCTCTCTTAATCTTATTCATAACAAGAGGTTTACAATGGTTTAAATACAAATTGTGTTCCTAGAATTAAGGAACAAAAAAGGAAGAAAATCAGAAAGGGAATAAAATCAAAATACAAACAAGGAAAATATAGAATGCTGATTTTATGGAATCAAAACCGAAAATCTGCATCTTTCCTACACTCCCCCTCAAGTTGGTGCATAGATGTCAATCATGTCTAACTTGCTTATCATATGTTCAAAGTTATGTCTTGCAAGACCATTGGTCAAGATATCCACTGTCTGTTGACTAGAAGAAACAAATAGTTCTAGCTTCAAGTTTTTTCTTGATAAAGTGTCAATTAATCTCAATATGCTTCGTTCTATCGTGTTGGACAAGACTGTGAGTTATACTTATTGCAACCTTATTATCATAATATAGCTTCAAAGGAAGTTCCTCCTTCTTAAGCTCTTTGGGAATTCTTTGTATCCACAGTGCCTCACAAATTCCTTGAGCCATTGCTCTAAATTCAGCCTCTGCACTACTTCGGACAACAACATTTTGTTTTTTACTTCACCAAGTAACCAAGTTGCCTCACACAAAAGTACTATACCCTGATGTAGATCTTCTGTTAGTTACAAAACCTGTCCAATTTGCATTTGTAAATACTTTAATACTCATTTGATTAGTCTTTTTAAAAAACATACCTTTTCTAGGAGTAGACTTCAAATATCTTAAAATTTAATATACGGCCTTAAGATGTTCTTCATAAGGAGCATGCATGAATTGACTAACAACATTGATTGAGAAAGCAATATCCGGTCGAGTATGAGACAAGTAGATTAATTTGCCAACCAATTTCCGGTATCTACCAGTATCAACAAGAATACTTCCCTTTTCCCAAAGCTTTACATTCGGATCCATATGAGTCTCGGCTGGTTTGCAACCACTCATCCTAGTATTTTTCATGAGGTCAAGGATATATTTACATTAAGATACAACAATTCCTTTCTTTGAACAAACAATTTCCATTCCTAGGAAATATCGTAAAGCTCCCAAATCCTTGATTTCAAATTCTAATGCAAGGCTCTTTTTTAATCTTTCAATTTCAACCACATCGTCACCTGTTAGAATAATATTATCAACACAACAAACTTTCCTTCGTAAGAGAATTTGAAAAATAAGGTATGATAAGCTTGTTCTTGATAATATCCATGTTTTGTGATAAATTGTGTGAACTTGTCAAACCAATCCCTTGGAGATTGCATGAGGCCATATAATGACCTTTTCAATTTGCATGCTCTGGAGCCAAAGTCTCCATTGTGTACTTTGGACTATCCATGTGTACTTCCTCCTCCAAGTCTCCATTGAGGAAGACATTTTTCACATTTAATTGCTGCAAAGGCCAATATAGATTAGCAGTAATGGATAAAAGTACTCTTACCGTGTTCAATTTTGCAACAGGAGCAAAAGTATCTGAATAATTAATGCAATATGTTTAGATAAATCCCTTGGCTACCAATCGGGCCTTGTATCTCTCAACTGAACAATCAGAGTTATATTTCATAATGAAGACCCATTTACAGCCGACAGTTGTCTTCCCTGCTGGCAATGACATGACACTCCAAGTATTATTCTTCTCAAGAGCTCTCATCTCTTCAAGTACTGGTTCCTTCCACTTTGGAATTTTGATAGCCTCCTGTACATTTCTAGGAATTTCTACAATGGACAATTGAGTTGTAAAAGCATCAAGAGGAGACAATTTTGAGTATGAGACAAATTTAGACAATGGATATCTAGTACAAGATCTGACCCCATTTCGAAGAGCTATAGGAATGTCACAATTAGAAGTCTTAGGATGACTGTCAGGAAGAGAATGGGAGTTACCTATACTAGAATCAACATGTTGGTTTGTCCTCAGTTTAGAATCATGGCTGTATTGTAGAGCCGATTCGTCTTTCCTTGGCTTATGAATCTTCTTTGAGTGAACAATCCCTTTCCAAGTTTGGTCACCTTCTATAAATCTATTCCCTATTTCTTTGGTGGAATTATTATTTGTGGCATTACAGTAGGTTGTCCCTCATTCTCAATTTCCAAGGATTGTTGTTCAAATATTTTTTTTTTGGTCAAATGTAGGCCGGGATTTGGGAGAAACATTACTCATTGTAAGAGAAGTTTCAACAATTGAATATCGACCATTTGCTGTAGGTGCACTAAACTTAGACTCCTGTAAAAGAAATACATCATCTGAAAAAATATCACAAGGTTTAACAAATAAATCTTCCTTACAATTCTCCCCCTGAAGATGAATATCCCGATTCATGAAAAAACGGTTGCTTTTCCAAAAAGGTCACATTGATTGTAACAAAATTTTTTTTTTTGAAATTGGATCAAAACATTTATAGCCTTTTTGAGTTGGAGAATATTCGATGAAGACACATTTTATAACTCTGGGTTTAAGTTTTCCAAGTTTTCTATGTTCATGAACAAAAGCGGTATAACCAAATTTTTTTAAAGGAAGATCAGAACAAAGTCTAGCATTTGTAAATATTTTTTTGAAAATTTGAAAAAGAGCTTGATAGTGTAAAACTTTGGAGGGCATTCTGTTTATTAAGTATGCAATAGTTAAAACAGCCTCTCCCTACATATACTTAGGCACTTTAGTATTAAAAAGTAATGCATGAGTCACTTCTAAACGATGCCTATTTTTCCTTTTCGCAACATCATTTTGTTGACGTGTATTAATGCAGGAACTTTGATGTATTATTCATTTTTCAGGAAAGAAGTTTTCTGAGATCATGTTAAAATACTCTTTTCCATTATCACTTTTGAAAAGTTGTATATTGGTTTGAAACTGAGTTTGCATCATAATGTAAAAATTTTTGAAAACTCGTTTTACCTCTGATTTTTCTTTCAACAAATATGCCCAACAAAGTCGAGTATGGTAATCTGTAAATGTGATGAACCATCTTTTGTTAGATTTTTAGGAAAGAATATAATATTTTCTTTTTAATTTTTAGGAAAGAATCTAATATCTTCTTTTATTTTTTAGGAAAGAATCTAATATTCCATTTTTAGTATAGAAATCAGCTAATTTGAGGGATTTCCTATTTTCTAAGGGTTTCCTAATTTGAGGATGATCATCTACTATTTATATGTAATTGTTTCTAAAGAAATATATGGCGGAATTATTTTTCTCTTAAAACCTACATGGTATCAAAGCCTTGTTGCTCTTTTTTTCTGTTTTTCCATAAATGATGTCCTACAAGTTGTCGATGACCGGCGGCCAAAGAAACTCTACTGCCACGTCTGATTCTTCCAGTACTTCAGAACTTATTCCAACCAATTCCTCTATTTCTTCCACGCTTGTGCCTGCAGATTCTTATTCCCAAAATTCAGGTATTTTTTTCACAAGTATAAGACTCAATGAGCATAACTATCTTGAGTGGGATCAATCGGTAAGGTTAGCTATTGATAGGCGAGGCAAACTTGGGCATTTAACTGGAGATTCCAAAACCTTGTGTGGGAGATCCAAATCTGAAAAAATGGCAGTTTGAAAACTCCCAGGTTATTGCTTGGCTCATCAATTCCATGGAACCCGCAATCGGAAAATCTCATCTATTTCTTCTCACTGCCCGAGATGTTTGGGAGAGTTTGTGATCTTTACTCAGGCTTGGAGAATTCTTCTCAAATTTTTGAGTTGAAAACTCACCTATGGAAATCTAAACATGATCGTGATGTTACCACTTATTACAATGTATTGATAACATTATGGCAGGAGCTTGATCAGTGTTATGATGATGTTTGAGAGAATTTGAATGACTATGCTTGTCATAAGAAAAGAGAGAAAAATGAAAGAGTTTATATGTTTTTAGCCAGCCTTATCGGAGCTTGGATGAAGTTCGAGGTCGCATTCTAGGCAGAAAACCATTGTCCTCCATTTGGGAAGTTTTTTCTGAGGTTAGACGTGAGGAGTCAAGGAGAAAAGTCATGATGAATAGCGCTGATCCTGGTTTAAATATTGCATTTGAAAGTTTTGCCCTTGTGACCAGAATTACTGATTCTGATGATGAAAGGCAGAAAAAACTATGGTGTGATCATTGATACAAACCATGGAATACTAAGGAGACATGTTGGAAGCTTCATAGTAAACCAACAAACTGGAAATGAAAATCCAAACATGATGGTCGTGCCAATCAAGTCACTACCACAGAAATTCAGGAACCTTCTATCAACTTAGATGCAATCTCTTTTACTAAGGAGCAATTAGAGCACCTGTATAAGTTATTTCAATCTCCAAAGTTGTCCTTAACTCCATCTTGTTCTTTTGTTCAAAAAGGTAATTCTCTTGTTACTGCTTTTCTTGGTGTTGTTCCTAATCTTGTTCATTCTTGGATAATTGATTTTGGTGCTACTAATCATATGACAGGTTGTTCTAAATTGTTTTCTTCCTATAGTCCTTGTGCAAGAAATAAAAAGGTTAAAATAGTAGATGACTCACTCTTGGTAATTGCCGGGACTGGAACTATTAAACTTCAATGATAACCCTTTGTGATGTGCTCCATGTTCCAAATTTGTCTTGCAATTTGTTGTCCATTAGTAAACTTCTAATCATCAGTGTCAATCTAAATTTTACCCTTATTGTGAATTTCAGGACTTGACCTTAGGGAGAATGATTGGCAGTACCAAGGAAAAATATGGACTCTATTATTTCGACGATCGACCTGCCTCTAGTAGACGAAGTCAAAGTATTTGCCTTAATTCTATTTCTGTTTCCATAGATAATAATATCATGTTATGACATCATAGGTTATGCCATCCTAGTTTTCAGTATTTAAATCACTTGTTTCCAAGTTTATTTTCAAATAAAAATCCATTATTTTCAATGTGAAGTTTGTCAATTTGCTAAACATCACCGTGCATCTTTTCCCTCCAACCTTATAAACCAATTACTTCTTTTAGCATGATCCATAGTGATATTTGGGGTCCTTGTAGAACTCCTACATATTCTGGTAAAAAATAGTTTTTGACTTTTATTGATGATCACACAAGATTAAGTTGGGTTTATTTGATTAAGGATAAATCGGAAGTAGAAACAATTTTCAAAAATTTTTATACCATGGTTTAAACACAATTTCACACAAATATTAAAATATTGCGGAGTGATAATGGACGAGAATATTTTAAAAATACTTTGAGTCATTTCTTTCATGAAAAATGTATTGTTAATCAAAGTTCTTGTGTTGACACTTCGCAACAAAATGGTTTGACTAAAAGAAAAAACAGACACTTGCTGGAAGTTGCACGGACATTACTCATTACCAATCAGATACCAACATATCTTTGGGGTGAAGTTATTATTTCCGCTACATATCTCACAAATAGAATGCCTAATAAGGTTTTAAACTTTGAAACTCCTTTTAATGTTTTCCAAAGGTTATTTCCTACTAATAGACTCTCTTCATCTCTACCATTAAAGATATTTGGATGTATCGTATTTGTTATTAATCATAATTACAATCAAGGGAAATTTGCTCCCCGAGCCACGAAATGTGTGTTTGTTGGATATGTTTCAACCCAAAGGGGTTATAAATGTTATGAACCAATTTCAAAGAAAGTGTTTATTACCATGGATGTTACATTTTTTGAATTGATTTTTTACTTCAAATCTCATCTTCAGGAGGGGAACCAAAATAAAGATTCGGTTTTTTATGACTTCTTCCAAATTAATGATTCACAACAAAATGATTCTTTCCCTAACTTTGCTGTCCAGCCGCAAAATCCAAATTTTTTTAGTCAAGGTGACGGTGGATCAAATATTTTAGATGCTGAAAATACGGGTCTACCTAGAATGACATCTCCTAATGTTCATGAATCTAGAAAAATAAACTACAGCAATAGTGCCATTTGATATTGTTTACTCGCAGCAAATGACAACTCAAAAGAAAGGGTTTTCCAATCCTTTGCATTGCCTAGGTAAAGGTCCTATACATTCTTTACCTTTATCTTCAAGTTTGGAATCAACTAATCCTGAACCCGAGTATTGTTCAAATTCAATTTTTGATGATTCTAATCTTGCCATTGCTGTTCGAAAGGGAGTAAGGTCTTGTACCTAATATCCATTGTCGAAATATGTGTTTTATAAAAATCTCTCACCTGCCTTTCGTGCTTTTACTTCACAATTGTCTTGTATGGAGATTCCTAATAATTTGCAAGATGCTCTGAAAGTTCTTGAGCGGAAGGAGGCTGTTCTTGAGGAGATGAAAGCCCTGGAAAAAAATGGCACGGTGGGAATTAGTTGATCTACCAAGAGAAAAGACAACTATAGGGTGCAAATGGGTGTTCACTATCAAATATAGATCTGATGGCTCCCTAGAACGATACAAAGCTCGTCTTGTAGCCACGGGATTCACTCAAACCTATGGCTTTGACTACTTGGAGACATTTGCCCTAGTTGCTAAGCTAAACTCTATAAGAATTCTCTTGTCTCTTGCAGCTAATTTTGATTGGCCTTTACATCAATTGGATGTAAAAAATGCATTTCTCAATGGAAATTTGGAGGAAGAAGTGTACATGGATGCATCCCCTGGATTTGGTACAAAGGTGTGTAAACTATAGAAGTCTTTATACGGGTTGAAACAGTCTCCCAGAGCTTGGTTTGAAAAATTTATTCAGTTCGTTAAAAGTCAAGGGTATTCTCAAGGGTAAGGTGATCATACAATGTTTTTCAAACATTCACAACATAAGAAGATTTCCATACTAATTGTGTATGTGGATGACATCATTCTTACTGGAGATGATGTATTTGAGATGAACCGTTTGAAGACTTCCATCTCTTTAGCTTTAGAAATTAAGGATTTAGGGTCTCTAAAATATTTTATTGGCATGGAAGTTGCTAGGTCGAAGCAAGGGATTTTTGTCTCTTAAAGGAAGTATGTTCTTGACCTTCTTAAGGAGACTGGTATGAGCGGTTGTAAGCCAGCTGACACACCTATAGATCCTAATCAGAAATTCGGGGATGGTGAAGGCAATGATATGGTGAACACAACTCAATATCAGAAGTTGGTGGGTAAGTTGATTTACTTATCACATACGAGACCAGACATTGATTTTGGTGTGAGCTTGGTAAGCCAGTTTATGCATTCACCTTACCAAAAACACCTTGAGGCAGCCTATCAGATTTCGAGATACTTAAAAGGTACACCAGGCAAAGGGTTATTGTTTCAGAAGACCACACAACAAAATATAGAAGCATATACTGATGCAGATTGGGCAGGCTCGGTGATTGATAGAAGATCCACTTCAGGATATTGTACTTATGTTTGGGGACATTTGGTCACATGGCGAAGTAAGAAACAAAATGTCGTAGCAAGAAGCAGTGCCAAGGCTGAATATAAGGCTATGGCTAATGGAGTTTATGAAATGCTTTGGTTAAGGAAAATTCTTGACGAATTACGGATACCAATTCATATGCCAATAAAGCTATATTGTGATAATAAAGTTGCCATTAGCATTGCTCAAAATCCAATCCAACATGATCGCACGAAGCATGTGGAGATTGATAAATACTTCATAAAGGAAAAGATTGATAGTGGTGCTGTTTGCATGCCTTTTGTACCTTCTACACAACAAATAGCTGATATCTTCACCAATGGACTCTTTAGAACTAATTTCGAGTTGTTTGTAAGCAAGTTGGGCATAATAGA
>CATIWF010114538.1:0-10215 GCA_949630135.1 Balakata baccata
GAGAATATCAATCAATTCATTTCTTTATTGATAAAGATATGAACAAACTCTACCGGTTTAAATGAAAATCTTTAAGTAACATTTGTCTTAAAGCTTTCAACATGCACAGCATATATAATATTTCTTATAGTGACCGATGACGAACCGTTAAAAGTGGCAGGTAGTGAATTGCTATATATCTGTGGAAGTGAGGAATGCTTTTCAAAATGATAGGTCGAGTAACTTTGATAGGTTTTCCATGGTTGCCCATATACGGTTTCTTGGTGAAGTAATGATAGACGCAATAATTCAGATTAGAACATCTAACAGGATTTCTTGACGATGATCCCACGTGATAAATTGTACTTACATATGGTTGATTATTTGCATGAGCTACCATAGCTACAACTATGGCATTGATCACCATGTCCGCTGGTATCTGCATAAATAAACAATTCAAAACATTATTAGTTACTTTCTTATCTATCAAAAAACAAAATTGTAAAGGTCTCTCTTTATCAAAGATCCCAAATTCAAACTCTGAGTATGGAATATTTTTAAAACTTGAAAGAAAATAATACTTTATCACGTATATTATGCAAATTCAGACTATTAGATAGTTGAAAATGAAAAAAAAAAAAAAAAAAACTTACATATATATATATGTATTTATACATGCAAGAATTTGAAAAGGGAAATGAGCTTGCTTAATTGATTACCACATCAACAATTGCTGTAAGATCAGAAACAAAGAATTTCAGTTTTCCTGTACCATAACCGACAAACAGCGCATCAATGGTTCTGCAACCAAACAAATTAAAAAGTAATTATTTCTCATTTTCATAAGTAATTAAATTAATAACAATTAATGCTCATACTAATTTCTCTGGGGAGTTGAAAATCCCTTTTTAAGTTTTAATTATGGAATTGATATTTAATTATATTACCTGGGACCTTCAATCCAGCCTGGAAAAGGTTCTCGGAAAGTACTAGTAACTATGGTGGGACGAATAATCACCACCGGCATATTTTCTTTCAAGTGTTGCACAAGCATTTCTCCCATTGCTTTGGCGAACAAATACGTGTTTGGCCATCCATATGTCTTCGCTCTATTAGTGATTTGGGAAAGAGAACTCCTTAGTTTTTTAAGAAATTAAATAATATATTTAACGATAATGATTAACTTAATTATAAGGATAACTTTCAAAAAAAAATTATAAAATTTTGCCCTTATATATATATTTGAGTTCCATGTGCTTTTTCTTAAAAAAAAATAAATAAATAAGGCTAGTTTTTACTGGTCTCAATCTTTTTTAACATTCATAGAATATATGTGATTGAAAATAAAAATTTCGAGAGATAAATTATAAATGTCTGTTTGATATTGTTTTTGAAAAAATTATTTTTCAAAAAAAAATATTTTTAATTTCTTAAGTTCTGAAAACTTCATTTAAAGATTATTCAGCATGTAAATAAATATTTTAAAGGCAGATTTATAAAAAAAATTTATAGCTTATAAAAAATTAAATAAGCAGTCAATTAAATTTACACTCAATAGAAATTTCAAATATCCAATCAAGAAGCAAATTAAGTGGATTTTACTAAGAAAAAACACACAATACTTATGTGGGAAGGGGGGGAAAACAAGTATAATTTAATTTTTCTGTATGCTGAAAACACATTGATTTAATTTCTCTGTATTATGCAATATGAGAGAAACTGATAATTAAGATTATCAAAATAATAATGGACTAACCAGTAGAAACGTAGACAAGTAACTTCAATTTTACGCAACTTTTGGCAAAGTACAAAACATTCTTAGCTCCCATCGTATTGGTACCAAGTGCAACATCATATCTGCACTTCAAATTTTCCAATTTGTAAGAACAAAGTTAGTAACTAACTAGGCTTATGTGGTGTACCAGATGTAAATTATACTGGGTGTTTTAGGACAATTGGATCATCAATTTTTAATCTTAACCATTCATTATTAACGGATGAGATTAAAAATTTATAATCCAATGGTTTTAAGACACCCAGTATAAATTACACCTGATGTACTATAAAATTTCTTGTAACTTAATTAGTGTGTGTGCTCACACACACATATATATATATATAGGTAAAAAAAATTTATACCTTTATTTTGTACCAATCTTTTATTAGTTTGAGTTAACATTAAATGCTAGAGAGAATTGGGAGAATTCATCTTTTTTAACAAGTTAAGCCCAAAAATATGGTATCTCTAGAGATACTATATAGCAGATCTCATATATCATCAGGCATCGATCACCTACAGTTAAGGGTGAGCATTTCATCCGTTTGGTTTAAAATTAAACCAAACTGAATCGAATAGAAATATTTTGATTTAGTTAATTAATTAATTAAATTTATATAAATTATAATCATTATATTTTATCAATTATATATAGTAGATTAAAACCAAATATCACAACTTTATTAATTATGATAAAATTAAACTAATTATCATAACTTTATCAATCATAATATATAAGTTATAATTAAGTAATATAACAATAAATTACTGCAAATTAAGATTTTATTTAATGAAGCATTGGAAGGACTTAAGAGGTGCACCAGTATATCCCAGTTAAGTTGATACTATTATAAATTAAGATAAAATAGCATATATTATGATAAATTGATATAATCATTACTTCATCAACTCCCATAATTATCATAAACTAAATTGAATTACCATAACTTTATAAATTATCATAAATTAAAATCATTTATTACATCTTTATAAATTAGTATAAATTATAAATTAGTATAAATTAAAATTAATTATTATAACTTTATTAAATACTCCAAATTAAAATTAGTTCACATAAATTAAAATAAATTTTTATGGTTCATAACTCTATCCTATCATAAATAAAAAATAAAATATTATAAACTATAATTTTTTTATCTAAAAATTATAACAAATTATTAAAAAAAATATAATATATATAAAATATTGGTAAGTTCAATTGAATAAATTTTTGAGCATTCAAAACCGAATTGAACGGAACAAATATAATTTTAAATTAAGAACCAAATCGAATAAATTGAATTTAATTCAGTTTGGTTTTCGGTTTCAGTTAGGTTTTGTATGCACCTAACTATACTTACGGAGCTAGCTTGAAGCCTAAGTAATTAATGGGCAAAATAAACTTATAATATTCTTTATTAAAAATAAATTTTAAAAAATATATAAAATTTTCAATTATTATTAATATTTTAAAAAACTAAGGTACAATTGTCACCCTCAGATCAATATGGCAACACCACCTATCACCGACAGCCGGTGATAATTATTTTTTTTGTCAAGAGAATTCAATGAGTCTGAATATAAAAATCTTGACTTTTGGAAACGAGCTGTTCATAGGGTATATATCCGTACCAATGTAGATTCTCATTCTACTGAAAAAGGCATAACTATGGAGAAAGAATTGTGATATCAAATTGTACAAATTCATCACCATATAAATAAATTAAATTTATGCAATAAAATCTAAAATATATTTTATGTTGCTATATATCCTTAGATATTTGTAATAATGATTGAACATGCGGTTGCATTATATTATTATAACTAATTAATAAGGTTGTTGGGGAGACAAAGTTGTTGAGGGCATTTATCGTTGACGTTAACCCTTACCTGAGAATGAACTTGGATGCTCCGTTACGGTCTGCAATCTGACCACCATTATCAGTAGATGCAGCAATTAATAGAAGCATTATTAGAAGAAATACTTGAAAGATAACACGCAGCTACTTCATGTCCACCATGAGCATGTACAAGCCGTCAATTTGCCTACATTGAGCAACTACCAATTATCAATTGCTGATAAATTTTTAGATAGACTTGATTTACCATATTATCTCATCATATAGTGTTATATATATGTGTTGCATTCATATTAAACAATGAAAATAAAATAATTAAATGTATATCACTGTATAATTAAATTAATCTATAAATGGGGTGGTAGACCAAATATATCTAAAAATTTCTGATCAATTGTCCACACTAATATCCATCCATTATTGGTCCTAAATATTATATAAATATATTTTAGTGATATTAACCAAGTAATTGCATACTATCAATAATTCATATTACAAATAAAAGCCATGACAAATTATCCACTTGAAATGCTAACATGAAATGAAAAGCTATCATAAGTGGTAGGGAAGCATGGACGGCAAATAGAGGAGGAGACCGTAAGTCCGACATGTGGATACATTGACACATCTTGGACACGCCTCGGATATGTGAAAGATACGCTATGTGGCGTATCATTGATCAGAAATGAAGTTAAAGCTTCAGTCACGACTGAGACACGCAAGGGACACAGCTAGAGGCTTCTTGGCAATCAATTCCAAACCTTAATTTCCACTCCCTCTCAGCTCAAAACACTAACAATTGCCTCCATAAATCCATCAAAATTCCCTATAAATCTTGATATAATCATCAACATCCTTAATAATAATACATTTCACAAGCTTGATGACGAGCTTTTTGGGGGGCTAAGGAGGCCTGGCCTTGCAAGACAAATTAGCAGCAGCAAGAGAATAGAGGTCGTCGAGCTAGTTTGGGATTGTCATAATCCAAAACTGATTATGACCGGTACATATATTAAGACTAACTTAACCTATGCAAGCCTCAACACAATCACACAGATATAAGTTTTAAAAGTAGAAATTTTATGGTCGGACCTTTTATAAACTTCAATAATCAAAATGTTATCTCCAATATCTAAAAAAATAGAGAATACGTGGAATGAGCAAACAATATGCTCAATGAATGATAATTATAATACACAACATACTGGGACAGATAAATAATAGGATAATTCTCAAATATTTTTTGGATATTCAAAACATGATATCAATTATAAAAACAATATTCAATGAATTTTCAAATACTGAACAGTTCATAATTTAATAAATAATCAAGTATCCAAAATATAAACGGATACACAAAATAATATTTAATTCACATGAAATATAATCAAATCAAATAAAAAATTTAAAAACAAACGGTATAGTATAATGGTGATACCCCACACCACAAAAAACCAGATAAATAGTAAGTGCACTACCAGTAACAAATACAGACAGTGGCAGACCCAAGAATTCAATTTAGGAGAGACATTATATGTAATGTAAAGTGATACCACCACGCTAAACATTTCAACACTAGTTCATATCGAATATCAATTAACAAACCCCGAACTATAAAGTTAGACTTTCATTTTCATTTAATTTTTGTAGATGAGGTGTAGAATTCAAACTTGATTAAGCTCCTCAATCTTTAATAAGAGGATTCAGATCACTAATCACCAATTAATAGATTTTTTTTACTAGTTAATTTAGTGTTATGAATATTTTCTATTCCTAGATGTTGATTAATTTCAAGAAGAAAAAAAAAAGCACAAACCGGAAACAGAAACACATAACAAAGAGATAAAATACTAAAAAACAAAATTGTTTACTGCTAACAAGAAAATCTGGTTCAATGCAACTAAACACAATATTCATATGTAATCTCTTAAAAAAAATAATAATAAAAAAAAAGCTTCAACTATCTAGATAATAGTTCACATTTTTTTAACAGAGAAAAAAAAAGCTTAATAACTGAAAAAATTAGTGAGAGAACTTAATGTTGTGAATAGAAAAACCACATTTGTTGTTGAATTTTAATAAATCTCCCCTAAATTGAAGCCTAAGTCATATATATGTAGGATACACTTAACTTCTTTTTCTTCTTCTTCTACTACAAATGTCTGTCAAGAAGGATAATTAAAAATTCATGCAAAGTTAAATATTAAAATATTATATTGAGAGAGGTGGGGCTGAAAAATAAAAATTAGAAAAAAGTAGGACTAAATTAAAAAAATAAAAATTTTATAACATAACAATTTCTTTTTTAATTTAGGGGGTTGTGGCCCCCACATGCTACCTAGATCCACCAATGGATACGTATGTCATCCACCACATATACCAATATGCATGCAAATGTAATGACAAGACATATAAGGACAGTGAATGTGATCCTAAGAGTGTAATATTTACGGGGAGTTCGTATAACAGATATATTATTTACAATAGAGCCAGATAATAAATATATAAATTGCTTACGATGGAACTAGATAACGGATATAATGAATTATACCGATTTGAAAACGATATTTATAAGTAAAAATACAGTCATCAAAATAAATCAATTCCAAATAACAGAATTAGAAATCATTCTAGAAAATAACAATATTCATAAACAAAACCAATGAACAATATCAATTCAATCTTAGGTAATGAAATCGGTTACAAAATCAAATAACAAAGTAACAATTTCAATATTAATGCTCTTTTCGAAGATAAATAATTATAAATCGAATAAGATAACTTCAAAATATCAATGCAGACAATATTCAAATTAATAAATATCAAGAACCTATTTCCAGATATCTAAAACTCTGAACTAAAGAAAATTTATCAATAATCAGTGTCGATAATAAAATACAAATTAGATAAAAAAAATAACTTTTAAATAAAACTTTAGTCATAGAAACTATTTTATAAAATCACTTGAAATAAAAGTATAGTAACATTGAATAATATTTTATAGAAAATTAATAATGTAGGATACTTCAGTAAAACCCAATTACTAAAATAAAAGTCATAAATAATAGTCTAATAATCACAAGTATTGAAATGCATTTTGATATTGAAAACAATAAAATATAACTATATTATAAAAAAAAAAGATTGTGCACTATAATTATCACTCTCCTGGTATCTAATAGAAACTGAATCCAAAATTGAACCGCTAGCTACTCAATCTAACAATTGGAAAAAATATCCTAATAAATTGTAAAGAAAGAAAATACTCTAAGTACCTCAATTTTTATATAAAAGAAATAACTCTACTATGAATAATTCAATATTTCCTATCCAATATAAAGACTAACAAATAATTCTCTCCAAATACCCTGAGAATTTCCAACAATATAAAAAAAGGACTAACAATATTCAGATTTAATTTGAAGAATTTTAATATTAGAAAATAATTTCAGTATTTTAAATCAAAATTACGAAAATGACAAATTTATTATGTAAATTATAGTTGACTGATTTGAAAACAATGGGAAATTTTTTATAAAAAAAAAAATTCAACAGTAATTAATAGATCAAGACGAAGAGTGTGATAATCTTTGTCCTTTAGTTTTATAGTTAAAAGAAATTACATAAAAAGGGAAACCGCTGTAAAAGGTATCAAGTGTTCCAATAAACTAAGCAATCGGAATATTAAAAAAATGCATATATATAGAGAGAGTAAAACTCAAAGTTGAAAAATTAGCCAAAGTGTGTAGTAACAAAACTCGAAATGTGATATCCTAAAAACAAATTGAATTATCTTATAGGAGAAAATAAATAAAAAAAATAAAAAAGAATTCACCTTGTGGATACCACAAAGACAATAAAATAAAGGGACACAAAATTGAAAATTCAATTACAAATGTAAAACAAGATTTAATTAAATGCAAAGTGGCTGAAAATTAAAATAAAATATAATTAAATCTGATTATAAATTTGCAAATTTTAATTATGAACAGGAAGTAAAAATAATAATAATAATAATAAAAAAGGAAATAGATTAACAAACATGTTGAAATAACATCAAAAGAGAAGTGAAGGAATAAGTTCATCAAGATACAGAATTTGGCTAAATATTATCTTGAAACTTGGAACCGCAGAGTTTGAAAAGGAAGAGGGAGCAACCCTCTATTACTTAAGAAAGAGGCAGCAGATGTATTAATTAGTAGAACTTTAGGTTGAATAGGAAACTAAAACTTAGGAAAGAGTGAGCCATAAAGTAGGAGAAGTGGTTATTGTTTTCATTTTTATTTTCTAAAAGTTTTACAATTAAATAAATAAAATAACAAAAATCAAAATTTTATAAAATAATATTAATATATTATTTCCTTGAAATTCAGGTTATCATGGGGATCGTCATCGCTAAATGATATCGTTTTCAGCAGTAGCAACAGTATTGAAGTGGTGGAGACCATTTTTATTGGAGGAGTTAGGAAAAGAGTAGGAGGAGAAAACCTGAGACTTGGCCGCCTTCATCAGAGGAAAATTAGAGGAACTGGAACTGGAGCTAGAGGCAGAAGCAGTGGCGATAATAGAGCGTTTGGTGGAAAGAGACATTAACAAAACAAAGTTTTTATTTTATTTTTTTACAGAAAAACAGCAAAGTTGATCTCTGAAAATGTTTTATAACCATAATTGATTTATCAATCTAAATTAGTAGCAAACCTAATCCCACCTACTACCAACTAACTGAGCTCATGCTTTTCCTTATAGATAGATAAATTTTACCGACACAATATAGTTTTTTAAAGATTATTTTAATTATAAAATAAAAATTGAAATAATTTTATGTTACAAATTAATTTTTGAAATACTGAATTGTTACAATTTACATAATTGGAATACTGTCGTTGAAATTTACCCCTTATAGATAGATAGCACAAAAAATATGTACTATAACATTTCCTCTTTAACTATTTTATACATAACAAGATTCAGAGTTTTAATTTTAAAATATATGGACGGTGATAATTAAATCAAGATCAGGTTTGTGTTTAAAATATATGTAAAACCATTTTAAAATGTATGGACAGTGATTATTAAAATGTATATTAATCTAATAAAATGTGATTTATGTTTTATAAACTATTTTTATGTAAATTAAATTAAATTGAATTGCTTTCTAAGAAAACTATTTGTAAAATTAATTTTTTTTTTATTATACAACATTCCTACCTTGTCCATTTTTAATTTTTTAAGAGTTTGCTGTGTTTCTATATTCAGCCATATCCTATTCCCGTATCAGAATTGGTGCTTCGAAATGGAGAAAGCGGGAAATTTATCAAATCCAGTACATTTTCTTTTCGGAATAGTAGATAAAAGTGAAAACAAACAAACAACCGAGTTGGAAGCTTCCCTTTTCTTTTCCCTTCTTTTGCTATGGTAGGGCCAGAATTATTGCATCTGCTTTTTTCTTGTGGGTAGAAAAGAAAGTTCAAAGAAAAATTGAAAAAGTAACAGATGCGTTCATCTTTTCCTCAAGCACAAAACTTAATTCCTATTTGATAGAATCTGTGTTTTCAGTCTCCTTCTTCCGAATAGAACTATATCTAATCTATTGATAGAATCTGGGTGTTCAGTCTCCTTCTTTGCAAACAGAACTTGAGTTATTAGTTTCCGCTGACTACTGATTAAATCATAATCTTTGCAATGGAAGCTGTGGGTGGTTCATTCCTTTCTGTTTGCTTTGAGCGGGTCCTTGACAAGTACATTGACTTGCTCAAGTATGTGGATCATGGGCGAGTCCTTGATGAACTCAACGAGTTGGAGAAGATGCTGAGGAGCATTTATGCTCTGGTTGATGATGCACAGGAGAAGCAGATGAACAACCTGGAGGAGATTTGCCTGGGTGATCTAAAAGAATTGGCCTACGACATCGAGGATGTAATTGATGAACTTGCAACTGAGGGTCAGAAGCGCCAATTGGAGGATGAAGACGACAACGTCCGTCCAAGTAAGATGCGTAGAATAGTTTCTTCCATCTCTTCAATCTTTGCTGCGCTGAATCTGAGAACGGTTATGTTCAATGTGGAGATGGTTGCAAGGATTGAAGAAATTAGAGCAAGATTAGGTAAGATTGTTAATAAAAAAGATGGACTTCATTTAGGAGACTCCACTATAAGGAGGGTCGGCCGTGTGAGTGAAAGACTACCCTCAACTTCTTTGGTGGACGAAGCAGAGGTCTATGGTAGGGAGGAAGATAAGAAGGCCATACTCCAATTGTTGAAAGCTGATGCTGGTGATGTAGATGTTGGTGTCATTCCCATCATTGGCATGGATGGCATAGGAAAGACGACTCTAGCTCAGCTCATTTATAATGATCCTACGTTGGAGTTGGATTTAAAAGCTTGGGTTTGTGTTGGTGAAGATTTTAATGTTCTTAGGATTACCAAAACGATTCTTTATTGTGCTGATGACAAAGATGATATATATAAAGATAAAGATTTGAATTTTCTTCAAGAGAAATTGAAGCAGAAACTTCTTGGGAAAAGATTTTTAGTTATACTGGATGATGTTTGGTTGGAAAATTATGAACACTGGACTTTGTTTTGTGGTCCTATTGAAGCA
>CATIWF010114539.1:0-10418 GCA_949630135.1 Balakata baccata
AAATATGATTTTCATGTACTTGCTTATGGAATTCAATATAAAGGCAATTGGCTTTAGTGCAACTGGGAGATTGTTAGAGAAGTGCTTTAAAGGCAATCACCTTTAGCACTTATTGTACATGTTTATTTGATTAATAAAAGGCATTTTCATTAATTTGGTATTCATTTGATATATGAATTGATAGTGATCTTAAATCAATTAATAAAGTCTTTGATACATAACATAGCATGAAGGAAATCATGATGAGATCATGATAATGAGATTCTTATCATGTGTAATTATATTGGTATCTAAATTATCCATAGTCATAAGATTAAAGAGACAAGACATTATTAATTCGGATATATTAGCAAATGTTATATTCCTTGATTGGATCAAGCAGTAGATCTCATAATTTGTGGATGCTTGCTAAGAGTAGCCAAGTACATTGGATGACCTTATATGAGACGGTCATATGGATTATCTATTCAATTGTCAATGATTGTCTCATCATAGCAATGGCGCATGTATCCTTAGACTTGAGGTACTCAAGGATATTTTGGATACTGATTCTGTATTTTGACTTCATTCCTTGTTGCCTTATAGAGGTCACTCACAGGCTTAAAAGACTAGCAGTTCTACTAATAGGACAAGGGTTAGTTATAGGGTGGTGAATGGTACAGCTTGAGGTATTCGAAGGTAATTAGGTAGCCAATAGAGGATTCATTGCTCTGGATGGAGGGAGAGTATGCCCACAGCCTCTTGATGGGATCATTACTTAGGAATATTTGGCCAGAGTGGAAACGTCCTAAAGATGGTTTTCACTGACATGTCTAATAGAGTAATGAGTCCCAAAGACAATATCTAACATCACTTAGGCTAGATGTGACGTAGTTAGTCTATCGAGAGCTGACACATAGTCCATGCTCTAAACCGAGTGGGGTATAGATTCCCGAGTAATGATCCCAATAAGAGGCCGTGGGTATACACTCCCTCTATTAGGAGTGGTGAATCCTTTGTTGGCTACCTGGTAACCTTTGCATACCTCAAGTTGTACCCAATCACCACCCTATGAGCGACCTCTATAAGGCAACAAGGAATGGAGTCAAAGTACATAATCAGCATCTAAGATATCCTTGAGTACCTCAAGTCTAAGGATACTTGTACCATTGCTATGAAGAGACTATCATTGACATTTTGGTAGACGATCCATATGATGGTCTCATAGCAGGTCATCCAAGGTACTGGACTATATTGGTAAGCATCCATATGTTAACTCTAGACAACTCATGTAATGCCCATGAAGTAGAGCCTAGAAGACTATGTGGTGAATGAAAGGTAATTTGGTAATTTAAAATATATACATATAAAAGAAATATTAAGAATATACAAGAGGTATATTGTGAGCATATGGGAGTACGTATGGGGTATATGTAAGGTATATTGATGAGCTTTGGCTTGGGAATGGTGTTGTAAGTTAATATAGAGTGAAAAGTTGAGCTGAGAAACAGTCACCCCTGTGATTATATAAATCATGACCGTGACCATCAAGTAGAGTGGAATTCTATGGAGAATTCTAGAAGTTTTTAAGGAGGCAATTTAATGACTATTAGAGTGTCACGCCTGTGACATTTGTAGTCACGACCATGACTCCTCTATTATATAAGCAGTTGCACCACCATTCTTTATTTTATTTCAGCCATTCACCTTATAAACCCCAAGACACGATCACCTACACCTAAGGACAATAACCTAGCATATTTCTATGAGATTTTAAGTGTTTAAACACTAAAACCTACATTAAAATCAAGATTTAACAAGGAATTGAAGGTTAGAGACATAAAAACAGAGGAGTGGAGAGGAGAAGCTTGGAGGGAGAAGAGGGAGCTCGGTTTTTCCCTCAAGTTTAGACTTATTTCTACCATTTTAAGGTAAGGAAAACAAGTTGTCTCCATCTCTTTATAATGATTTAAGGATAGTTGATGTGTTTGATTTGGTTGGAAGAAGAATATATGTGTTTGGGTTTTTGGTGTGAAGAAGGGTGTTGGGTTTCTTAATGAGGGAAGTCTTAAAAAGTTATTAAAAAGAAAGAAACCAAGATAAAGAGAGAGAATAATGCATAATAACTCTTGTTTAAGAGCCATGGGGTTAGATTTATGATTTTATATACCTTCTATAGACATAGAAATGATATTTGGTTATGGTTGTTATAGGAAAACAAGGTGAAGAGGAAGGTGATAATCAAGGAGGATAGAACAAGCTCCGTAGTTTGTTTTTTTTGGTGATGCTCCTTTAAGGTTTGTGTATATATGCATTTTTGTTCACCTATTTTGCATGTTTATGTGTATGGATTCAGTAAATGGTATGTTAAAATGATGGATTATGTGACATGACATGTGGAAAAACAATGTCTTGACATGTACATAAAATGAATTGTTATGAGTATGTAATGGCATGTTAGAGAGCATAGGTGAGTAGACTTGAGTATATTGGCATGCAAAAGCATTAAATGATTATAAATATGTTAGTTGATTATTGATTCATGAGTGATATGTGTTAAATTGGTTGTTGGGCATCCTATGGACCCTTAATATTATTAAATATGGTGGAATTTGGGTGAGTTTGGTAGGTTATTAATATATGTAGGATATATGTCTTAAAAGATAGGTTTAAAACTGGAAATTGGTGGATTTATGGAGTCATACCCATGACTTTAAGAGTCACACCCATGATCAAATGTCCAAAATGAGGCAGAAGGGTTCACCACTTAAGTCACGCCCATGACTCAAAGTGTCATGTCTATGACACTATCTGATGATAATTTTATGTGTTTTTATGATTCCTAAACATGATTAAAGCATGCCAATAACTATTTCATGATTTTATACAAAGAAATATCATATGGTTACATGATTTTGAACATAAGGATGCATTGATGATAGATGTGTAAGAGGTATATTGATTATGGCAAATACAGACATGTCGGAAATAAATAATTAATGACTTTAATTGCCTAATTCTCTACCTGTGGACAATTTTGGATAGATGGTGTACCATTAAGGGGGTTTACGGTACCGATATTGATGTGCTTAAGGACAGAATGGATGAAACTCCATGAGCACTCCTGATCCTATTTGTATTTAGATGATGTGACTATGATCAGTCAAGGTGGCTGAAGCTTCGTAAGTGCTCTTGACTTAAGACTATGATGAGTAGGGTGGTTGAAACTCCGCGATTGCCCCTACTCTGCACCCCTTATTTGTATAGTGTAGGAACGAGACTTGGGCTAATAATCAAAAATTGTGATTTGAAATGTATTGGGATGTTAAATGGAATTGTTCATATAAGTTTATCATGACATAAACTATGTTTACATTGCATTACAAGTTGAATTAATTATTGATATTTATTGTTAATTAAATATGTAAACCTTGTATATTAGTGCGCCCATTCTTTATATGCCATGTACATGTTTATTTTAAATATATGTCATTTTTTCGTGTGGTTATCTAGGAGAACCTAGATGCTTATATGTAACACTAAGTTAGAAATGGCTTAGCATGAGTTTTTCTCATACAGGTTCAAGAGCTTGTGAATAGTAGATTTGAAGTTGATAAAGAAGAGTCGAAACCCATTTTAGAAAAGACATTGAGACCCGGTTTTTGGGTCTATGACACTACACTTTTGTATTCCATTTTGTTCATGCATATGGGGCTAGTTAATATGTTTTGTACATAATGAAGAAGATGTTTTATTCTATAATATATTTAATACTTATATGAATATGTATAAGGCTTGTAAGCCGTAAATGGGTTAATTCTAGTAATATGAAACATGTGGCAAGTGATATGTGATATAAAAAGATAAAGTCAAATCGAGTATGAATGTTGAAGTAAGTTGTTATATGAAAACGTTTAAATTTGCATAGGTTTATTTAGCTAGTTTTGTGGCATTCTGCTTATATATTAGGATCACTCCTAGTATATAAGTGGGGTGTCACAACTCATGTCTACAGATTATGAGATCTATTGCGTGATCCAATCAAGAAGTATGACATCTGCTAGTCTATCTGAATTAACAATGTTCGGTCTTGTTAATCCTATGACTAAGTACAATTTCGATATAACCATAATTACACATTATAGAAATCTTAATATCATGATCCCATCATGATTTCCTTCATGCTATGTTTATATCATGGAATTCATTAATTAATTTAAAATCTAATCAATTCATAGTATAAATGAACATTAATAAATGAAAATGCCTTTATTCATGTGAAATGAATTTGGACAGTAAGTGTTAAAGGTAATTGCTTTTAGAGCACCTATCTAATAGAGACGGTTGGGTACAAGTTGAGGTTTTCGAAGATAGTTAAGTAGCTGAAAAAGGATTCACCACTCCTAATAGAAGGATTGTATACCTATGGCCTCTTGTGGAGATCATTGCTTAGGAATCTCTAGCTAGAGTGGAAATGGCTTGAAGAAGTTCTTCAAGTACATATCTGTAGAGTAATGAGTCTCAAAAACATGAACTAATATCATTTGGACTAGGTGTGACCTAGTCATTCTAGTGAGAGTTGATACATAGTTCATGTTAGTGTACACATTCATAAAGGCATATTTTCATTAAATTAGTATTCATTTGCATATGAATTGATATAGATCTTAAACTGATTAATGAAAGTCCATGATATGAAACATAGCATGAAGGAAATCATGATAGGATCATGATAATGAGATTTCTGTCATGTGTAATTATGTTAGTATTAAATTATTCCTAGTCATAGGATCAATAAGATGGGACATTGTTGATCCGGATAGACTGGCACATGTTATACTCCTTTATTAGATCAAGCAATAGATCTCATAAACTGTGAACATGAGATGTTCAAAGTTAACATGTGGAAGCTTGCTAAGAGTAGTCAAGTACATTGGATGACCTGTTATGAGACGTTCATATGGATTATCTATTCAAATGTCAATAATAGTCTCATCATAGCAATAAGGCAAGTATCCTTAGACTTGAGGTACTCAAGGATATCTTGGATACTGATTTTGTGCTTTGACTTCATTCCTTGTTGTCTCATAGAGGCCACTCATAGGGTAGTGATTGGGTACAGCTTGAGGTATTCGAACGCAATTAGATAGCCAACAAAGAATTCACTGCTCTTGATAGAGGAAGAGTATACCCACGGTCTCTTGTCAAGATCATTACTCAGGAATCTCTGGATAGAGTGGAAATATCCTGAAGATGGTCTTCAGTGATATGTCTAATAGAGTAATAAGTCTCAAGGACAAGATATAACATCACTTGGACTAGGTGTGACGTAGTCAGTCTAGCGAGAGTTGACAAGTTGTTCATACTCTGAACTGAGTGGGGTATAGAATAGTGAAAAGATAAATTGCACAAAAATTATCTATGGAAAGGTTTGTAGTCAAACCACTGACTTTCCGGTCAATTGGGGGTCATGATGTATTGCTAGATACTACTCATGACTTGCTTAAATTATTTGATAATTTAAGTGGCCAACATAACTGGAAACCTAATAGGTCACACGCTTTGGAGATGTGAAGATTGAGTAAAATAGCTTTGGATGAGATCCAAAATATGAAAGAATTATTTCAAGTCGAATCGCGAAAAGATCGTGGAAAAAAATCGCTCGGGGGGTTGACGGGCCCGTGCGGACCCACTGGCCTAGCAGGCCCCTGCATATGCCATTTAATTGGCCATTATTTTCACACAACTCTTCATTTTCTCCTCTCTTCAATTTTGATCTAGTTTTTTGATTTTTTTTTAATCTAAAAGACCCCAAAAGATAGAAAATAGACAAAAAAAATTTTTGGAAGACAACAAGAAAAATTAAAGAGTTTAATTTTTTCTCTAAAAGGAATATACTCATTGCTAGCACTTTGAAGTGTGTTTAAGTCATCTCCCTAGTGGTTTCATCCTCTCATCTTCGTATGGATATTATTAGAGACAATCCAAGATTAGATTGTTGTGGTTTGCTACAACCCAACAAGATGAAAAGTTGAAGAAAAATCAAAAAATTATAAAGGTATAATTTCTAAATTTTCCGTTATTCAATTAGTTTCAATTGGCACAAGTAGAATTCTTTGATTCAGGTTTTGAAAAATTTTATTTTCCGCTGCATTTTATAAATATGATTTATTCTCAAAACCCAACATTGGTATAAGAGTCTCTTTGTGCCTATTAAAATTAATTTTAATTTAAGGTGCAATTGTATTGTATGTTTTTTATAATTTTGGATCTTTTGATTTGTAAAATTGAAATTAATTTGTATAATTTGTTTTATATATTTTTCTTTCTATGATCTAATCATGAGATGATTGAGGATGATTATATTAATTGAAAAATGGTTTAAATATGATTCAAATAATTAATTTCGAATTTATTACAATATTGCTGAAAATTGCATTGTTGATGAACATGTGATGTTATTTGGATTAGTTGTTAGGGCTGTTCATATTTTTATTATAATTTAATTATGGAAAAATTATTTAGACATATTGAGAATGTGTGCAAGCCTCTGGAAGTGTCCAATAATTAATTAAAAATTATTTTAATTAATTTTTCAAGCAAGCACCAAACAAGTCTATTAAGGGTACCTGGCGGAACTGTATTGTTTGATTTTTTTTTGTATGTGAATATTTCATTTCCAACACCTTGAAATAATTTTTATATGATTAAAAATATTTTATTTTGATGTTAGATACATGCCAAAATCAATGTTTCCTAATTTAAATTCCCAAATTAATTCTAGAGAGCAAATGGATCATTTTGAGCGTCTTATGTGTTGGTTCGTTTGTTTTTATGATTTTGGCTTGTGTCAAAATTATTTTGATGGACTTGAATTGACCTGAAGGTGTTTAGAATATTGATTTGAGGTTTGGAAATTTTGGAAATTTTTGGAAATTAATCTTGAATTAATTTAAATTGAGCAAATGACATATATAGTATCACTAGAAAGTGACATATATGTTAAAATTAACTTGTTTAATTTTTGACATCATAATAATTTGATTTTTAGTTGAATTAATTCTGGAAATATAGAATTTAATTTAATTTGATTAATTATTAAATTCTACATTAAAATGACATACAAAATTAAATTGACCGAAACAACAAAAATAAGCAATTTTGGTTCAAGTGTTGAATCGACTTTCAAATTTGCAATCCAAAATCATCACTACCTATTTTATTTTAATTTTATGTATTAGAAAATGCATGTTAAGATTGTGTGGAAAGACATAATGGATGATTATGGACTTAGGCCCAATGTGATTGAGCATGCATGAATTTTGTTTTATGGTAAATAAGACTTGTGTGTCCTTATTTACCTCTTCTTTTTCATATATTTCTTTTCTCAGCTTACTCCACCCAAATGTAAATTGAGGTTTTCTATTTTTGAAATATGTAATTAGATTACATAGGATTAGAATATAATGAAGATGTTGGGTTTTGAGAATAAATCATATTCATAAAATGCAGAGGAAAATAAAATTTTTCAAAACCCGAATCAAATGATTCTACTTGTACCAATTAAAACTAATTGAACAAAGAAAAATTCAGAAATTATACATTTATAATTTTTTGATTTTTCTTCAACTTCTCACCTTGTTGAGTTGTAGCAAACCACAACAATCTAATATTGGATTATCTAAAACATTTAATTTTTCTTATTGTCCCTCAAAATTTTTTTTTTCTATTTTGTCTTTTGGGATCTTTTAGATCCAAAGGAAAATCAAAAAACTAGATCAAAATTGAAGAAAGAAGAAAATGCAGAGTTGTATGAAAATAATGGCCAATTAAATGGCATATGCGGGCAGCTATGCATGCTGCTAAGCAGGCCCAAGTGGTCTGCCAGGCCGGTGGACCCGCACAGGCCAGCACAGGCCTGTACTGGCCTGTCATCCCTCCTGAGTAATTTTTTTCCGCAATCTGACTTGAAATAATTCTCTCATATTTTAGATCTCATCCAAAGCCATTTTACTCAATCTTCATATCTCCAAAGCGAATGACCTATTAGGTTCTCGGTTATATTGATCACTTAAATTATCAAATAATTTAAGCAAGTCATGAGTGGTATCTAACAATACGTCATGACCCCCAATTGACAGAAAAGTCAGTGGTTTGACTACGAACATTTCTATAGATAATTTATGTGCAATTTATCCTTTCACCATTTTATACCCCACTTGGTTCAGAGTATGGACAATATGTCAACTCTCGCTAGACTTGCTACGTCACACCTAGCCCAATTGATATTAGATCTTGTCCTTGGAACTCATTACTCTATTAGACATATCACTGAAGACCATCTTCAGGACGTTTCCACTCTAGCTAGAGATTCCCGAGTAATGATCATGACAAGAGGCCATAGGAATACTCTCCCTCTCTTAGGAGCAGTGAATCCTCTATTGTCTATCCAATTACCTTCGAATACCTCAAGTTGTACCCAATCATCACCCTATGAGCAACCACTATGAGGCAATAAGGAATTAAGTCAAAGCACAGAATCAGTATCCAAGATATCCTCGAGTACCTCAAATCTAAGGACAATTGCCCCATTGCTATGATGAGACTATCATTGACATTTGAATAGATAATCCATATGATTGTCTTATAGCATGTCATCCAATGTACTTGACTACTTTTAGTAAGCATCCACATGTTTACAACTTATAAGATGTAAGCTTGATCCAATCAAAGAGTATAATATGTGCTAGTCTATCCGGATCAACAATGTCCCATCTTGTTGATATCCTATGACTAGGGATAATTTAGATACTAATATAATTACACATGATCGGAATCTCATTATCATGATCCCATCGCGATTTCCTTCATGCTATATTTCATATCATGGAATTTTATTAATCAGTTTAAGATCTATATCAATTTATATGCAAATGAATACTAATATAATGAAAGAATGTTTTTATGAATATGTACACTAAGTGCCTGAGACGATTGCCTTTTAGGTACATCTCTAACAATCTCCCACTTGCACTAAAGTCAATCGCCTTTGAACATTACACTATAGGCGAGGATTTGACTATCATATTCCTTTTGGGGTTTTGGTCTAATGACTTGATCAAATATTTTCTGATCAGTGGAAACTCTTTCTCTCATTACATCACATTTGTCATTGATTTCCCTAATCAATTGATAACGTTGAGTATATGTTTGGACCTTTTGATGAGAGCATGATTCCTTCACACACAAAATGGCTCTATTGTTGTTCCAATCATATTGGATTTACAATACTAGTAATCACTTCTAACTTTGTGATGAATTCCCTTATCCAAATCGCTTCCTTAACTGCCTTGAAAGCTATAATGTACTTTCAGTTGTGGAATCCGCAGTCATCATCTGTTTGGAACTCTTCCAATCGACTGGATAACTATGTAACATCAATATATAGCATGATTAGGACTTTAAGTTATCCTTGTCGAATTGGATGTTGGCATCCGTAATCCTACTTACCTTAAGCATACTATCTCTTTAAACCAAGAATACATCCTCAATCCTTCTCAAGTATTTAAGAATATTCTTGACAGTTGCCTATAAACCCTTGAAGGATCATATTGATATCCACTCATGATGCTCATAGCATGATATCCATTAGGCCTAGTACACAGTATAGTGCATAATGAATCTAATAGCCCAAGCTTATGGAATCATATCCATGCTAGTCTATTTGTCTTATGTCTTTAGATATAAAGACTTAGAAAGGGTAATCCTATCAATTATAGGAATAGATCCTCTTATAGACTACTTCATGCTAACCACTTTAGCATCTTAGCTATGTAGACTAAGAAAGAATGAGTAATCTCTCAGATTTATCCCTATAGATCTTAATCCTCTTTTGGCAAGTTACTTTTAAAATCCTTCTTGGAGAATTATTTTATAATAACAAAATGACTAACTTAGAAATGAGAGATCATTTCCTACTAATAGTATGTCTTCCACATACTTCACTAGGAACAAAATGGCACTCCCACTAACCTTTTTTAAAGCACATGAATCATCCACATATTGTGAGAAAACAAACTCTTTGATTATCTCATCAATTTAGATATTTCAACTCCCGAATGTTTACACTAATCCATTAATGGATTTTGCAATTTGTATCATGTTTCATCAACATCAAATATGAATCTCTTAGGTTGTATTATCTACACATCTTAAGTCAGATTTCCAAAATGAAACATGTCTTCATATACATTTGCAAAATCTCATCACAATGAGTGGCAATGACTAGGAGTAACATAATGGATTTAAGCATAGTATATGGAGTAAAAAGTCTTGTCAAAGCCAACCTTTGTCTTTAACAATGTCTTTTAACTACCAAATCTAGCTTTATAGGCAACTGCATTACCTTCCATGTTGGTCCTCTTAAAAAACCATTTGCT
>CATIWF010114544.1:0-15769 GCA_949630135.1 Balakata baccata
TATAGGAATTCCATAATATGAGTGCATATACTGTCGCACTCTATTGGCCAGATGAATGTTTGAAAAATAGATAAAAAAATTTCACAAAATATCTATTCTATATGTTGTAAAAAGGGAAAAATACGGTTGCCATTACTAAAATAAACACCAATATTCTTATATAACTTATTGAATTGTAACGGAGGTCTTGTAGCTTCAAAATTTAGAGAATATATTAGGATTTATAATGCTATGTTTGCAATGACTTCTACTGGAAGAAAATTTGATTATGAAATAAATAAAAGACCGAGTCCTTATGTATTTAGAATATATGGTCAAAATCATCACTTAATTGGTTTATTATTGTCTTCAGATGATGAAAAAACTTTTAATAATAGAATTTATTCTTTTGTTTCTAATGATGAACATACAAATATTAACGAAACAATAGTAAATGGATTAATAACAATGTTTGACACAAATAATGAATTCGTAAAATCTTTTAGAATGACAAGAAAAAGATTTAAGGATGATAATTTTCGATCAGTTAATTCAAAATTACTTGGTAGGCGAAATCAAGATAGCACCCAATATACAACACCATCATGTTCAGAAATAGAAGGTTTAATAGTTGGAGATTTCGGCTTATACAATAACAATAGAGATGTTATTGTTGAGCATAAGTCTGAAGGATTAAAACGAATAAGTACTCTACATCCGAATATGATGTCTATGCAATATCCTATTCTTTTCCCAAATGGGAAGATGGTTATCAAGTTGATATTGAATATGTAAACAATATTGATTCCAATTCAACTTCTAGGAAATGTATTACAATGCGTGAATATTATACTTTTATATTGCAATAATGACACTGTGAAGGAAAAACTTTACTAAGAGGGAGTTGTTTATTTCAATAATATATTGTTGATGCAATTTCATGTGTTGAAGAAGAAAAACTAGATTATATTAGACGAAACCAAAAAGAGTTAAGATCTCAATTTTATATGGGCATTAGAAATGTTGTTTTAAATGGTGATATTAATGTCAATGATATTGGTAAATCTATAATTGTTCTCCCCTCAAGCCATACAAGAAATTCACGTTATATGATCGAGCTAATGCTATGGCTATTTGTAAGTTTTATGGTCATCCTAATTTATTTATAATGTTTACATATAATCCTTTATGGTTTGAAATTCAACATATGCTAAATTATATCCTTGGTCAACAATATGAAGATAGACTAGATATTATAAGTCGTATTTTTGAAGTTAAAGTTGGTCATTTAGTTGATGACATTAAGAAAGATAAATATTTTGGCAAAGTCATAACTTTATTATATGCCGTTGAATTTCAAAAAAGAGGTCTTCCTCATATCCATTGTTTAGTTTGGTTACATAAAAATGATAAACTAAATACACCGTCTGATATAGATTCATTGATTTCTGTTGAGTTACCTAATAAAGACAGTGAACCTGATATATATAACATTGTTTCAGAGTTTATGTTACATGGTCCATGTGGTCCTATAAGATCTTCTGCCACTTGCATAAAAAAAATGTACAAAATTTTTTCCAAAAATATACCAAGAACATACAGTAATTGATTCTAACGGAATTGCAATATATCGATGCAGGAATGATGGAAATTTTATCATTAAAAATAATGAAAAAATCGATAATCACTTTATGGTGCCATATAATAAAGAATTAATTTGCAAATATGAAGTTCATATTTACATTGAATATTGTTGCAGATTAGCTATGGTTAAATATTTATTTAAATATATTAATAAAGGAACATACATAATTCGTGTTGTTATTGAAACATTTGGAATCACTCCTCAAAAATTAGAAAATAAAAATTCTAAAATTATTGATGAAATTAAAACATATTTAGATTGTTGTTACATTTTACCATGTGAAGCGACTTGGATATTATTTGAATTTCCGATATATTATAGAGATCATGTTGTTGAAAAGTTAACAGTTCATCTAGAACATATGAACAAGATCTTATTTAACTCTACACAATACTTGAATCATATTGTTGATGAAACATGTTTTGCTCAAACTATGTTTACTGAATGGATGTATACCAACGGTATATATGAAGATGCTCAAACTCTTACATATATTGAATTTCCAACTAAATGGATTTGGAATAATAAAGAAAAAATATGGACAAAACGTAAAAAAAGGTAATTGCATAGGAAGAATTGCTTATATTCATCCAAACTCAAGTGAGCTCTATTACTTAAGATTACTTTTAAATATTGTTAAAGGTCCTAAAAATTTTAATGACATTAGAACTGTTGACGGAATTTTGCATAGTACTTACCAATCAGCATGTAATGCACATGATTTACTTGAAAATGACAATGAGTGGATTTTTGCAATGAAATGCATCTTCCTATAAATTACGTCATTTATTTACGATTTTGATACTATTTTGTGAAATCAATGAACTAGATAAACTTTTCAGTTTATTTTGGAAATATTTATAAGATGATATCAAATGTAACATGCGTGTAAATCTCTAAATTCTAGAAAATTATATCTCTGAAGATTATCTCAAAAATCGAGTTCTATTAGAACTTGAAAAAATTTTCAATAAAAATTCATGTTCCCTAATTGATTTTAATCTTCCCACACCTGATAGATCATTTTTATTTGATAATTCTAATAGATTAATAACTGAAGAACTTAGTTATGATGTTACAGAATTAAGTATAAAACATAATAAAATGATTGGTACTCTAACAATGAAAACAACACACTATATATAATGATGTAATTTATGCTATTAAAGATAATAAAAATGGTTTTTTTTTTGTTTATGGTCATAGAGGCACAAGTAAAATATATCTTTATGAGAATATTATTGCAAAACTTAGAGCTAAAGGTAAAATAGCTATGGTTGTTGCATCTAGAGGTGCCCAACTGTTTGGAACCGGCGGTTCCAAAGTTTAAAAAAATTTGAACCGAATCGGAACTGGCTAGGGGACAGTTCCAAGCCGGTTTCGAGCCTGCTGGTTCAAATTTTTTATTTTTTAATGTAAAATTAAAATTAAATTTAATAATTGAAAATAATTTATGAGTTAAAGAAATACAATTAAGGTTAAAATAATGTATTATTTATATAAATTATAATTATTTGGAGTTAATTATACAAATTGAGAAGAAAAAATAAGTTAGGATAATGAAAGAAGAAATAATAAATATTTAAGTTAAATTTGAGAAATATTTAAAAGTAATAAATTAAAAAAATTTTAAGTGGAATATTTAGTTTTGATTTTAAAAATTATTTAAGCTAAATGTGAAAAAAAATGAAAGTAATAATGTTAAAAATTTATAAGTGGACTATTTATTTGTAATTTTAAAAAATATTCAAGGTAAATTTGAAAAAAAATTGAAAAGAATATTAAAAATAATAAATTGGCTTGAACTTAATTTTTTTACCATTAATTAAGTTGCATACGTATCATTTTAGGGTTTAGAGGAATGAAAGCATATGTAGTTCTTTTACCTTTTAAATTTGTTGAATACTCTTTTACCTTATTTAATTCGAACTACTGGTGCCAGATGTGTCAATGGTTCCTTCGGTCGTAAAAGTTAATTTTTCGTCGTATCTTTCTTTTTCAAATTCTTATTGTCTTAGGGTCGCTTTAGTCATATCAGAGACACATACTTGCGCTTTAATTGATTCGGGAGCTAAACTTAATTGCGTCTTATTCAAAATATTACCTCCCGAACTATATGTTTGTTCAACAGCAACTGTTGAAACTAGAAATGCAAAAATTTGTTTTGCAATTTGGACAATGACATTATAAGTGTTTTGGTGACAACTCCGTCATTCAAGAACATGAAACTCTTTACTTGCTTTACTATCACCAAATTCAAAATATGTTGTTAGATATATGTCAAGTTCGAGTGAACTGGTAGATGATCGAGGTTTTTATGACTTTTTAACATCAAATGATCACCTCTTCTCACACTTTCCAGTTCAACCTTTTCATGACTAGAACTAGTGGAAGTAGGAATATTATATAAATTACTAAATTCATTAAATAGGTCACAAATATTTTTTCTAACTTCATTTACAATTGAATCAATACTAACATCTTCAATATCAAGACACTCATAATAAATTTGCAAATATTCATGTAACATTGTAATTCTACACATAGGATCAAGAACACAACATACAAGATTAATCAAATGAATCATTTTAAAATAAGATAACCACTTGTGTCGCATTACAAATATAATATCATGCAAAATAATATCATTTATATACTCTTTAAACACATCAACAATATTAATACATTGAGCTAAAAATAAATGACATGTAGGATAATAAATACTACTTAAAACATATGTTACATCGTTAAAAACTTTTAAAATCTCTAAAAGATTTTTACAAACATCCCAATATTATGGATATAAATTAATTTGTGTCACATTAGTGGAAATAAATGAGCATAATAAATCTTTATATGCGTATGACTTGTTGATTAATTCAAATGTATAATTCCAACGAGTTGGGACATCTTGTGAAATTTTTTTCAGTCTTTTGCCATTTTCATGACCAAATCAAATCAATAATTTTATAATTTGGGGATGTCCATGCAAATAAATAATTGTTTGTTTTATTGGTTCAATTGTATCACCCAATATTTTTAAACCATCTTACACACACAAATTTAAAACATTATATATACATCTAATATGAAAAAATTTTCCACCAATATATGGTTGACATATAAATTGAAGTTCTATAATATAAGCGGTGTTAGCTGTTGCATTATCAAAACCGATTGAAAAAATTTTATTAACTAAAATTTTTTATCATTTTATAAATATTATCTGTTGTATGTCTATTATCAAATACTCTAAATGCAAGTAATCTTTTTTTGATAATCCAATTATTATCAATCCAATGATATATTAAACCCATATATGAATGTATGTATCAATGATCATTTCAAATATCACTACAAATTGCAAAGCGTCTATTTAAAAAAGAAAAAAATTTGCACAATTCTTTTTTATTTTCATTATACAATTTAAATAAAATACGTTTAAGAGTATTCCTTGAAACATATTTAACTGCGAGATTTAAAGCAGTTTGACAAAAATTATTAAAACCAACTTTTTCATCAAAACTAAAAGATAAATTTTCAACACTTATAATTTTTGTCATTTATTGTTTTTACATTTTATTATTATATTGAAATAATAGAGTATTAAAATAATGGAGAGTTAGAAGACAAACTTATAAACCCGGGGATTTGAGTTTGTTTTTTCGCGATACCGAGTTGAGTAGCATGTTTATTTTTCAAATGCCTTTTGAAAGTGTCATACCCACCACCTTGTTTAAATTTGTAAGTTTGGCCACAATAGTATCATTTTGTTGTATTTTCTTGAAATGAATTTGAAAAATATCGAATAAGCAGAGTTTTTGATCTGACCCTTAACCCACATTTGTTGGAATATTATTTGTCATTTTTTGGCTTTGTTGAGTATTGTGTGCGGAAGCCAATTTATTTGTCATATCCTCCTCCTCATCTTCCACATTAACAAAATTATCATAATTTTCCATATCCACAAAAAGATTGTTGAAATTGAAATTGCTTCTTCCACTATTATTTGCCATTTTTGAGAATAAAGAGAGAAAAATTTGAGAATTATAGAGTTTAAAAAAAATTAGAGTATAATTAGAGAGATTAGAGAGAACTTAAGAGAGAAAAAATAATTTTTTTGTGTAGTTGAGAGAATTTGAAGAAGTATGCATATAGAATTAAGAGAAAATTTGATGAAATGAAATTGAAATGAATTAAGGTATTTATAGAAAAAATTTTGAAATTTTGAATAGTTGAAAAGACAAAAATACTCTTAAATTATATATGTTATTTTTCAGTTATAGTAGCATTTTTGTCTTTTACAATATTTATTTTTTAAAATATTTATATTATAAATTAATTTAAAATAAAACGATTCGAAAGGGAGAAGGGAGGGACCTGATGCATGTCAGGTCCCTAGGCTACCTGACCGTTCTAACGTGCGCAGACAGGCGGGTCCCACCTGCCTGCTCAGGTTCTTTTTTCCGGTTCAGAACCAAAACCGGCTGGTTTTGAACTGGAATCGGTCCCTCAACATTTCGGTCTGGTTCTAGCCTGGAACCATTGACCACCGATCCTATCCGGCTCTGCCAGTTTCGAACCTGAATGGCCACCACTAGTTGCATCGTTTGACATTTCAGCATTATTATTACCAGGTGGTAGAACAACTCATTCTAGGTTCAAAATTCCAATTGATTTAACTGAACACCCAACATGTAAAATAAAAAAGATACACAATTAGTACAATTAATTCAACAATCTTCTTTAATTACTTGGGATGAAGCCCCATGAGTCATAGATATTGTTTTGAGGCTCTTAATAGATCCTTAAGAGATATATTAAGTATTGTAGATACTGATATGAGTAAATTTTCTTTTAGAGGTAAAATTTTATTATTATAAGGTGATTTTAGACAAATTTTACTGGTTGTTGTTAAAGGTAGCAAAGAATATTATTAATGCATCATTGACAAAATCTCATCAATGGAAATATTTTAAAGTATATAAATTAATAACTAATATGCAATTATTGTTCGATTCTAGAAACATAAATGAAAAACTGAATTAGTTGATTTTGCCAATTGGATTCTATCAATAGGTGATGGCACACTCTCATCTAAAAAAATTAAAGAATTTGATGATAAAAATAACTGGATTGAGATATCATCTAAACTAATAGTTGACAATACCATTGAACCCCTAGATCAAATTATAAATAAAACTTATAATTTATTTACGGCTAAATATGCCAATCTATCTTATATTAAAGAATATGTTATTATTACACCTACAAATGAAATAGTGTTTATAGTAAACAAAAAAAATGTTGGAACAATTGCTTGAAGAAGAAAAAAATATATTATAGCTTTGATTCAATGTGTAAAACATCAAATAGTATTGAATCATTAGAAGTTCTTTATCTTGTTGAAATTTTAAATTATTTAAATTTTAACTGATTTCTACAACATGAGTCGAAATTAAAAAAAAAATTCCAATAATGTTACTACAAAACATAAATCCAAGTATTGGTTTTTGCAATTGTACTAGATTAATGATTCCTAATTTAGGTATAAAAGTTATAGAAGTACAGATTCTTATAGGAACGCACAATAGTGACAAAGTATTTATTCTTCGAATCGTATTATTAATTAATGAAGGAAAATGACCTTTTGTATTAAAAAGAAGACAATTTCCAATTATAATATGTTATTGTATAACAATAAATAAAAGCATAGAATAAACTTTAAAAGAAGTTGAACTTTATCTATATGACTATATTTTTTGTCATGGACAATTATATGTTGTATTTTCTAGAGTTACATTGCATAAAGGTATGCATGTTATGATAAATAATAAAAACTCATGCGAGAATGCTAACCTGATGAAGTATACAAAAGACATTGTTTACAATGAAATATTTAATGATTTATCTAATTGTCAAGAATAAATACTTCAACTTTTCTCCTTATATATAATTAATTGTTGTGAATATGTAAAGAACACATGTATATTGTCAAAGATGTCGCATATGTTTATATAAAAAATTGATAATCGCAGTAGGAACATCCGACTAAAAGTTCGAATCACTAGGGTTTGTGATTTTAACAATATTTATAATCCTTCTGAGTTATACAGTCTCGAGTTTCTTATGCTTGACGAAAAGATATGTTATTCTTTTAGTTATTTTATAACATATATATTATATGATAAATTATTTAATTAATGTTTTTTATTTATTATGTTTCAATGTATATGTATGTATGTTTTTTTTCAATGTTAATAAAAAAAATTATAGGGTGATACTATGCATGGTACAATTCCAAAACAATTTACAGACTATTTTAGACCTTTGCTTATTGAAGTCAAAGTATACCATATTTCTTGATTTATTGTGATTCCGACTTAACCAAATTATAGGATTAGCTTTCACCCATTTTGTATTAAACTTCCGAGAAATGCACTTATCAAAGTTGTTGATGAAGATGATCTATCAATACCTTTTGATAGATTTGATTTTATATAATTTGATAATGTTAAAGCCAAAGCAGGGGACAAAATGTACACACTAGGTATTATTTAGACACTACATGCATATTTGTCCATAAATATTTATCTATCCCTCTAATATAAATATAAACTTTTTTATATATTTTTTTTCCTAGATATAATTGGCCAAGTTACTCGAATTGGAGGTAGTGAACAAGTCAACATACTTGGTAGAGTTGGCAATAAATGCAGAATTCAAATTAAGAATAAAAAATGGGTTTGCATCAGAGTTATTTTGTTTAATTTCAATAGTTTTTTTTATAAAACCATTTGAACAGTGATTATAAATTGGATATCACACTTTGGGATAAAGTGGCAAACGATTTTCCCGATGATGAATTTTTTTCCAAGAATCAAATGGTCTAGTGATTATTGTATTTGTTGCTATGATTGTCAAAAAATATGTAGGTAAAAAAAAAAAAAAAATCAAACAATTAATCACATAATCATAAATTTTAAAGCCATTTAGTCCCTTATATTTTTTAGGAAAAAGTACAAAAAAAAAGTGGTATGTGATTTTGCTCATTTTTAATTAAAGATACATGATTTTTTTTTTTTTTTTGACAAAATGAGGTATGTGTTGTGTTCCGTTAGCAAAACAAGATATCTAACACTAATGCCATTTGGTTTGCTGATGTGGCGGGTAATGTGGATCCTATGTGTACTTTTTTAATATTTTCCTCCTAAAAACTCTTCTACCCATCTCAAACACCTAAAGTTCGCCATTTCTAACTCTAATCTCATTCACCATTCTCAATCTGTCTCTGTGAAACACAAAAATGCAGTTGATCAATCCATATTAACCCTATGCGAAATTCATCTCTCAAATTCACCTTTGTTAACCTGAATCGCAAAGAAAAAGTATACCATTCTCATTCATCTTAGCCATATGAAGTTTTGGTACTGAGTTAAGTTTTCTATTTTCTTGATATTTTACTGCTATCTTTACTTCAAATGGTTTTTGGTTGGTATTGTTTTGTTAGTGTGATAGTTAGGGCTAGGTTTAAAGGTTTGCATGTTGTTTATGGGTAATAGGTTAGGGTTTAATAAATGATATGGTTATTGGGTTACGGTTCATTGCGCATATTGGGGTTTTGTCTGGGCTTATTGAGTATTTTAAGTCATTTACTAACTTGGGTTATGGGAAATGGCTTGGTATGGAAATATGCGGGTTGGGAAGTGGGTGATTATGGCATGGGTGGGTTTTTATTGTGTATAGTTTATAAATGTATTTGTTTTAAATTGCAGATAATGTCTGAGTTGGTGAATTTAATAATGCATTATGGCGGTAATTGGAATACAAAGGATGATAAGATGTGGGTATATGAAGGAGGCTCCCAGACATATCTTGTTTACATAGACATAGTTAAACTATCTTTTCATGAGATTTTTGGGTATGCTAAAGTTATAGGGTATAATCAGGGAGTTAGAATGCAGTTTAGAATAGGTGGCATGAATGGAACTATTGGGTTAGAAGAAATTGAAATAGATAAAAATGTGTTAAATATGCTTGACTACAGTAGAGGGCAAAAATCAATACATTTGTACTTTGTTGTGATATAGCCACTTGTGTTTGTAGATTATGGGAATGGTCCTAAGAAGCTTGGAGAAAATGTGTCTGAAAAAAGTGTTGAGCTAAGTGGTTTTGGCATGAAGCATCTGGGAATGGTCATATTAAGGGCACTAAGTATAGTAATGAGCTTAGTATGGTTGTATTCAGTTGTAATGTTGAGGTAAATGGTACTAGTGATGCAAGTGGTTCTAGAGAGTATGGAAAAGAGAGCAATGTTGAAGCAAATATAAGAAGTGCCACTGGTGTAGGTAATGGGGTTAAGGAAAATCTAGCAAATGTAGGGGTAACTGTTTTTGGAGAGCATAGAAAAGATACCAATGTGGAAGTAATTGCTAATAGGGTTAAGGAAAATGAAGCAAATGTTGAGTTCAATGGTAGTGAGGTTGAGGGAAATGATAATGCTATTAGTAGTAAATGTAGGAGCAATAAATATTCTGGTAGTTACACTATGGGAAGACATCTCGATGAAGACTAGTTAGGGAGTGAGTCATCTTATTCAAATTACACTATGAGTGGACGTGAGGATGATGTGTCAAGTGTAACTGGTAATGAAGATCCAAATGAGTTATACAATGATTATGAGGGTAGTAATGATGGAGATGTGAAGGAGCAATATAGGAGATTATATGACTATGCTAAAACTATAAGAAGTAGGATGCCTGGAAGTGTTGTGAAATTATCAACAAAACTAAGCATTATGGATCCTAAACCCAATGAAGATGGCATTATAACTGTACTGCCTAAAGAAATAATGGCCTTCTGCTATATGTACATGAGGTTTGCACCTCAAAGACAAGGTTTTTTAGTGGTATTAGACCACTAGTTGGTATTAAATGATGTCATTTAAAGACATCAATGGGAGTAAAGCTGACAATTCGTGTTATATCGTATTGTGTCTTATTTCATATCGTGTCTTATTTCGTATCGTGTTTTATTTCATATTGCATCTAATCGTATTGTGTCTCGTATACTCGTTATACTATACGAAATTATTTGATGCGGTCAACTATATATATATATATATATATATGACACGAGACACAATTATATATGAATATTAATATAATTATAAAAATAATGCTATACAATACTTATTTATATTTATTTATATATAAAATATACTATTACAATTAATTTTAACATAATTTATCATAAATTTATTATATATAAATATATTTAAAATATTATAATCGTGTTTTAACATATTAAGCAGGTAAAATCCGTTTATGACATGATTTTTTTTGTATCTTAATCATGTTGATAAGGTTATGATCTATATCCATTAAGTTCAAACTCATATCCGTCTAAGTCTGTGTCGTTTAATCGTGCTGTGTCCCAAATTGTTAGCTCTAAATAAGAGGACAATTGCTTTGTGTAATTGGAAGAGATGTGAATGAGAATTTGTTTCTAATTGCTATGAGATTTTTTGATATAGAGGATAAGTAATCATGGGTGTGGTTTCTTACTGTCTTGTTTGATGACTATGGCAGACCTAATGAAACAAGTTGAGTATTCATGTCTAATCAATAAAAGGTTATTTTCTAACCCTTCTAATTTTGAATAATAAGCATATTCTAACTTTAAGTTAATGTATATTTTTTTCAGGGTTTGTTGAGGCATTTGATGTAGTTAATCTCAATGTTAAGCATAGACATTGTGTGAAACATATGTATGAAAACTTCAAGAAGCACTTTAAGGAACTAGAGTATAAAAAACAACTATGGTTTGCTGCTAGTACTGGTACAAAAAATATTTGGAATGACCACATGGAAGAGTTGAAAAAGTTGAATCAAGAGGCATATGATTGGGTCATGAGACATGATCCAAATACATGGGCAAGATGCAATTTTAGTACACATGTCAAGTTTGATACTCTTCAAAATAACATATGTGAGTCATTCAACTCCTACATAAGGAATGCAAGAGATTTGCATATTTTGTCCATGTTCGAATGGATTAGAAGAAGGTTGATGAAGAGGTTTTATGTCAAGTATACATCTATGGTGAAGTATCAAGGTGATATTTGCCCAAATATACAAGACAAACTGGAAAAGACAAAAGAGCTTAGTAGAAACTGTTTTTGCACACCAGCTGGAAAGAAGAGGTATGAGGTAGATTACTATGACCTAACATGTGCAGTTGATCTCAATTTACAAACCTGCTCTTATAGAATGTGGGGCCTAACTGGAATCCCTTATAAGCATATTGTTTCTGCAATACATAGTAATAGGGTGAGACCAGAAGACTATGTTCATAGCTTTTTTAGGAAAAATACATTATTGTTTGTCTATAGCCATATGTTTGTCCCTATAACTGGCAAAGCTGAATGGGAAAGGAGTGAAATGCTAGATATTGAACCCAATATAGTTAGGAAGCCTACAGGTAGACCCAAAAAAAGAGGATTAGAAGTGCAAATGAACTAAATAATCCCTACAGGGTTACAAGAGCTAGAGGTAATATTACATATGGTAATTGTGATCAATTAGGACATAATGTATGAGGTTGTAAGGTAGTTGTCATAGGAGAAACCCTTTGGTAGAGGAGAGTTAGGTTGAGTTTAGCTAAGAATAGATCAATTTCATGCACTAAAGGTAAAGGAAAACATAAGCGATCATCATCAACTTCAAACTTTGTTGTGGTAATATATTTTACCTAATTGAAGTTTTTTTTTGTTCATTCTTATATTGCTTCTAATGTATATGTTTATATTTCTTAAATATTGCTACAATGAAAATGAACCTATAAAGAGAAGAAAACATGGTACGCAAAGTGCATATCAACTATCACCTTCAAGGTCTCAAACTACCAATCTCGATTCATATCCTAGTTCAAGTTCACAGCCTGCAACAAACAAAACAAATTAGATATTTTTTACATATGAATTTTGTATTAGTTGGTTAAGTGCAGCTGTGGCTATGAATGTGAATTTTGTTTTAGTTGGTTATTTGTATTTGTGGCTGTGAATGTGGAATTTTGTGGTAGTTGGTTAATGGGTGGTTCTGAATCTGAATTTTGTATTGTAACAGGAATATGCAAGTGCATAAATAAGGAGTAGGCCATTAGCATCCTTTACAAGTGCCATTTCTGGACTAATAAATGATGCTGCTACTGGTGCTGTAAGTACTCGAAGAGGGACTAGGCCACTCAAGCTACTGGTGCTGTAAGATCTCATGCTGGGTCTGCCACTGCTGGACTGCTATTGTTGGGGTTGACAGTGATGTATCTACCAATGATAGGAATGCTACTGCAAGGGCTGTTAGTGCTGGGCATACCACTAGGTCTGCTGTATTCAAGAATTCCAAAAAGGCTGAACACCTAGCCCAAATAGCCAACCGTCTATTAGGAAAAACAACCACCTCAATAAAAGATGTTGATCCAAAGAAGAATAAACAATGGAAGATTTAGATGCACAGTTAGGAACCCAGTATTTGTGGATTATTTATAATGGTATTTATAAATAGCATATAGGTTTGGAGTGGGGCAGTTTTTGGACTATCAGATAGGGTTTTTTGCATTGTATATGCAATATAGTATTATCATTGGCATATGCAATATCTATAGGCTTTTTTGTTTTTTGAATGACATATGCAATGCAATATGTAGGCTTTTTTGTTTTCCGAATGACATGCAATGCAATATATGCTATGGAGAGTCAATAAAACCTATAAGGCATATGGCATATGCAATATAAATTGATCACTGGTTAATTTTGTGAAATATATGAAATTAGGCAATGTGATGCCAATGTATTATCCATATTTTTTGAATAATAATTGTAAACAATGACATTACATTTTGAATGTTAAATATATTTTGTTAGCTTGTGATTGATTATTATATTTTATTAGTGTCCTTTTATTTCATTCCAAGATGTAATAAATTAGGCAAATTATGATAAGAGAAAACAACTTAACAATTAGCAAATTAACATTCATAGTTATTACTAACATTGTCATTAAATTTCATTACATTGATTGCATGTCTAGTATGAGTAATATATTGCCGAAATTCTCTCTACCTACCGGAATATACAATGCTAAAATTTAAGCAATTAGATAGCTTGCATGTCTTATTAAGCTACCCTTACTGCCAACCCTCAATGTGGCATTTTTACAAACAACTGATAGTCATAACTATACTATGGCAAATACAATCTATCATTTGGGGTTCCATTTCCCATTTATCTCCACATAATGACAATAAAACCCAAAAAAAATACAAATTGCAAAGTCAAAACACCTCTTATGCCTATTACATTTTGAATATGTCCTATATATTCATCAGGTGCCTCAACCAACTTCTTCCTCAACATTTCATTCTCTTCAAGCAAGCAATGAAATTGGAAATCATATGTGTTAATCCTCTCCCTCAATTTGGAAATTTTATGCTCATTTTCCACTTCCCTTGTTCTATATTCACATAACTCAGCTTCAAATTCTTCAATTTAGGCACCATATAACGTGATTAACTCGCGACAACCCCAATAATTCTCTAAATCAGCTCATTCAAAGAATCCACAATTTCTTGGATTTGCGGCACATCCTTTAAATCTTCAACTATAAGATGCCGGTTTTTTTGACATTCTTATTGGAGATTGCAAATGACAATAACAATTGCTTGATTCCCTCTGATGCAAAGAAGGAGAAGAAGAAGAAGAATATTGTGATTGCATTTGTGTGTTTCACATAGAGAGATTGAGAATGGTGAATGAAATTAGGGTTAAAAATGATGAATTTTGGGTATTTGAGATGAGTAGAAGGGTTTTTAGGAAGGAAATATTAAAATAATACATGTAGGATCCACGTCGTCCACCACATCAGCAAACCAAACGACGTCAGTGTTAGATACTCTGTTTTGCTAACAGAACACAACACATTGTTCACAAAGATTCATTCTTGAAATATTGCAGAATCAAAAGTAGCTCTAATCTATGGTCAGATGAACGAACCGCCGGAAGCTTTCAAGTAATTGTAGTAAAACCTGACCTGTTGAACCTTTGGCTTTTGCGGCGATACCCCCGTTTTATAAAGAAAAAAAACCACATACCTTTAATTAAAGATGTGTGAAACCATGTCATTTTTTTTGTACTTTTCCATATTTTTTAATTGACCAACTATGTATTTATATTCATTTTTATTATTTATTATTGCAGATGCTGCATCGGTCAATAGTTCTATGGGAACAAAAATATTTGTTAATTTACAAATAACTAATGTATTGAATTTCAAACAAAGGTAATTGTTTTTATTTAATGAATTACATTATTCCGTTGATTTGTTAACTTAGATTCATATGTTTACAAGTTGACAGACAACTTATCAAAGACATTGAGCTCGGAAAAAAAAAAAAACAAAAACAATTGCTTAGTTGTTGAGTCTTGACATCCACTAAGGCAAGTAACTTAATTACCATGCATATAAATTTATTTATAAACAAAATAATGTAATAATATTCACATTAATTTGTTAAAATAATTTGTATTATCACAGGATATAAAATTTACATGTAGAGCGATGATTTCTTATGTTGATCCATCCACTAGATGGAGGTATCGAGCTTGCCTCCAATGCAAGAGTAGTCTTCAAAGCTACAACGAGCAATTATGGTGTAATAATTATGGTATTCTTAATGAGTCATCGATATACTGGTATATTAAACAACAGAACTCGTTGGCTAAATATCACATGCATATAATAGCTTATAAATGACTTAACTTTTGAAACCGGTATAAATTGAGCACCGTTGTTGAAGATGGCACTGGAACAACAACATTTCTTATATTTGGAAGGTTAATTGCAAAATTAATTGGATTACCAGCCAGTAATTTTGGTTCATGGTTCAAAGAATAAGTTCTTACTCCCACCATTGATTGGTAAAATTCATAGAATAGAAAAAACATTTCATGTGGTGATAAGCAATCGAACTGAAAATCTTTACAATTTGTCTTTTAAAGTAACTCATATTTTTAAAGACGAAAACCAATTGACGTCCATAAGCCAATCTACTAGGAGATCACCTTCAACAGGTGCTGCGTTGTTGAGAAAT
>CATIWF010114557.1:0-22315 GCA_949630135.1 Balakata baccata
TAATTTAAATTATATTAATAAATTATATATATAATTGATTTATTTAATAAATCAGTTATTTTATTTATAATTTATAAAGATACTATTAGTCATATTAATTAAGATTATATATGAATGTTAATAAATTATTGATAATAATTATGTATTATCTATACTTATTTTAATTTGTAAACTTTTAAATTTAGAAAAAATTATTATTTATCCAATATAGTTTGATATAATACATTAATATCTTATAAGGTTTGAAAAATATACGATTTGCTATATATAGTTTGACATAATACACTAGTATTCCGAGGTCTGAAAAAAAATATAATACACTAGTAAAAAAAAATATTATCTTTTGCTGATGAGTTATTAGCTAAGTAAACCAAATTTGTAGGAGTAGTAGTATAATATGTCAAAAATTCAAGAGATAAACAATGTAGTTTCAAATTTCAAGCATACTAATATATTGTGTCAAATTAAATAGAGTAAATTATATATTTTTTAAAATTCAAAGAGTGCTAGAGTATTATATAAAAATACATTAGATAAATAATAATTTTTTTTTAAATTTATATGACAGTAGCTTTGTTAAATATAATAATATTTCGTACATACTAAATTAGTTATTCTATAATGTAAAATTAAAGTATTAATATATTATTTTTATTTATTTTAAAATTCAGTGGAGATGAAAATTTTCGCAGGGCTGGAAATTTCCGCAGAAAGAAACAGGAACAAATTTGTTCCCACTAATAGAGCAAGAACGGGGAGAGAAATTCCCCCATTACATCGAGAATGGGGATGAGAATCACACTGTGTCCCGTCCAAGCCTACGACTCCACGTCTACCAACCACTAACAAAGGATAAGGACAAAATCCACAAAGTACACATCGTACTCACATTTCCAATTCTTCCTCTACCGTCCGATTCCTTCTTACTCAATTCTAACCGTCAATCCTCTTTTTGCCCTTCCATCCCCATTATCAACGATTCATAATTTCCCGTTTTCATTTTTGTCAAAAAAAAAAAAAAAGAATAATAGTTTTCTCTCTCCGGAATCCAAACTATTTATCAATTTCGATTTATTCCAAGATTTCACGCAACACATTCTCGCTCGTATGTAGTGCGATGAACTCGCTGTTTTTGTCATGACACGTCATCCGGACAATAGTCTTGGTAAATATTGTTTTGGATTTGTTTGACCTGAAATTACAATAGTGCCACTTCATTGGAACCGCGGCGAGTTTGATTAGTGGCGTATATATAACGCGGTGTTGTGTGACGCATTTGAAGGGGCGGTGTCTGTTTTTCTCGTTTCTATTGGCAGAGAAGGAGAAAATCCCTAAGCATCTCAACGGGGAAGAGACAGAGAGAGTTAGAGAGAGAGAGAGAGAGAGAGGAAAAGAAACAGCGATAGCAAGTGCATAAGTATGTCTGCGACCGGAGGTGGTGGAGTCGGTGGTCAGGAGGAGGACAAGAAGCCGATGGATCAGTCTGCTCACATTAATTTGAAAGTCAAGGGCCAGGTATTTATGATCGTGAATACTCCTTTGCCTTTGCTTCTGCGTTTTTGTGTTTTGTGTTAGATTTTGGTTGGTTAAGCAGCTGATATTTGATATTGTCTCTAGAATTGAGTTGTGCGTTTGCATGTTGAAGGTTAGAACTTTGCTGCGCGTCAATTTCACTAATATTGGTGTCTTAAGTGGTTTATAAGTTTTATGAAATAATCCAGTTTGTTCCTGTTGATAGTACGGTCTGTCAGAGTATGGGTGATTGGGAGTGTGGAAGCTAGTTCATTCCCGATAAGTAACCAATGATGAGTTTATATGAATTTGGCTGTGGATATCGATGTTTAATCTAGTAAAATTCTTAATCCCGGAAGTGTTAGATTGAATTGGATAGTTTTTAATTGAATATCGGTTGACGTGGATACTGATTTTCGAATTATGTTAGAAAATATTATAGTAGTTTAGCTTGTGAAAATGATGATAATTCTTACCAAAACTGTCCGTGTATTTATCTCACAAAAATCCTTATATCAGTCTTTGTTAAGAATGAACTTGCAATTACTATTAAATTAGTCTGTTATGTTGTTTATACTAAGTGTGAAAGTGTCCATTAGACAAGTACAGTTGAATATTATTATATTTTAGGTACTTTCTTTTTTCCCATTTACTTTGTAATAAGTCTGTTTGTTTGATCATAGGATGGCAATGAGGTGTTCTTCAGGATCAAGCGAAGCACCCAGCTGCGGAAGCTAATGACTGCATACTGTGACAGGCAATCGGTGGAGTTCAACTCCATTGCCTTTTTGTTTGATGGGCGTAGGCTGCGTGCAGAACAGACTCCTGATGAGGTGAACTTAAGAACTTCACTCTTAGTAGTTGGTTCATATTTTCACATATTTGGCTTTGTATTTATGTTGCTGTTCTTGAATTTGCCCCCTTTTCATTCCATATTCTATTTTAACATCCAGAGAGGCAAAGACATTGCCACTTCAGCATGATACCAATGAGCGTATTAGTTTTAGTAGCCTGTAGTTGTCTCAAGGGTTCAAATCCATGTTAGAGCTCTATAAACCCAAAAAAAAAAAAGTCATTAGCAATCCATGCTTGAGAATTATCTTTATAATTCATGATCAGTATTATCTGTGGAAAATAAACATAATGACCACAAAAGTTGTTTTTTTGTTGATTTGGCTAATTGGTTGCAAGTTTTTCACTTCTAACCATAACTCTTCATTTTGACAATTTTAGCTTCACTTGTCCAACTGTATATGATTTTAGTCAACCGATCAATTAAAGGTAATTAAGTTTTTATTTTTTCTAATATAACCTTAAAAACATTTTCACCTCTACTTTAAATAAAACAGTTGAAGAAGAAAGTTAAAATGGATTTAAAAATTAGTTTTTTTTAATTCATTGTAAACAAAAAAAAGAAATAGTTATTGTTATTTACACAGAAAGCTTTTATTTCTTTATTATTTTTGTTTACTGATTTTTCTTATTGGTATCTGGGGGCAGCTTGAGATGGAAGATGGAGATGAAATTGATGCAATGCTGCACCAAACTGGAGGCGGTATCTATACCTTTGAGTGCATATCCAACTTCGTGGATGCTGACTGAAGCAGTGACAGATGTATTTGATGAAAATACTATTTACTTGATCTATGAAAAAGCGACTGTAAATGGAAATGAAACAGATGCGGACTTGAAAAGGCTAGAGGGTTTTTTTTGGCTACATAAATTATATGTTGGATTTGGTTTTATCATATTTTGCTATGATAATTATATGTTGGATTTGGTTTTATCATATTACCCTTCTTGTGATCATAGTTTTTGACCCATTAATGAGGAAAACTTTCTATGATCTCATATGTTATACGCTGTATAGCATGTGTGCTTAAGCTTTGGAAAGTGGTTTTAGGAAATTCTCGGCTTGCTTTGCATTTAGCCGGACGAAACGGTGAGTGTTTGGTTTTGCAATCGCGACTGCAGTAATACAAATTCTCGGAAAGCCAATTTTTTATAGGCATTTTTAAAAAAAATTTAGTCTGTAGAAAACTATTTCTTGTAAAGTTATGGAAGCAGTGCTACTTTAGCTATGAGATAAATAAAATGAAATGAAATATTAGAAATATAATAGGAACGTAAAATTAATTAGTTTTTATTTTTCTTTTTAATATGTTCTCATTTTATTTAGAAAATTTAGAAAGAAATGATAACTTCGAAACTTGAGAAAAGAGAAATAAACATTTTAAGTTTACACGGTAATGGGTTTCGTTTGTTTGTTCCTTTTTTTTTTTAAAGAGTTGTAAAGAATTCGATTGTTCCAAAATTAGAGGTGTTGGGAGAAAATATCAACTGAAATTAAACAATACAGCACAAGCAAATTCGGCCAAACTGAGCTTGGACCGCGCAGAATGCACACGAGCTGGCACGACCATGAAAAGCTGATTTGATTCTAGAAAATCGCATATTAGAGACACCCACATGTTTCCAAGACAGAAGTGTGAAGATCTCATGTTTGGACACAATCTTGATCTGCCAGTTCGAAATAAACAATTATGGTGTCATTAACGACTGTATAACCACTCTCAAGATTCAACAAATAACCTGTCATTTTTAAGTAAAACTCGGACCTAAACATTTGGAATTATACAAATATTATGTATCCCATCTATCCAATTCTTGATCTTTTACCGGCCATTTGAGAAAGCCCAGGCGATATTCCATTCTTCCTTCTCATACAACAGGCAGTGCAATCGTTGTTACCAGACAAGTCAACGTGCTCATGTAAAGATGCTCTCCCCGTAAAAATAAACATATACTAGTATAGTTTTACTTTTCAAGAAAATATCTTACTAAAATGATCTACTAAAACAAGTTGATTTTTTTCTTTTGGAAAAAAAAAATGAAAATTTTTTGCAGTTGACTAATGAAGATACCACGAAACGCAGATAAAAATCGTTAGCCTGTCCTTTAGCATCTTGCGAAATAACTCTAAGCTGGTAACTGAAGCTTCTTGTTGTTTTTCCAGCTGCACCATGAATGGAAAACTTAATGCATGAGTGTATTGCTATACAACAACAGTAACTAGTAAATGAAATTTCTAGATAAGACTTGCACCTTTCAAAGTAATAGTAAAAGAAATCAGCATAAAGCAATGTTTGAACAAGGCCTGAAATCCAAGCTGCAAGCAATTCCAGTTAATTATGGATCATTAAATTGCAGAGATTATACCCAGAGAAAAAGGCAATAAATGATAAAAGGATGACAATAATAAATTAATAATCAAGCAGGCATATGTGGGGTTTTTAAGTAATCGTTGCAGCATTGACATCTTACATGACCCAAAAAATATGAAAAATAAAAAGAAACAGCAAATCAACATCATACGATTGTTAAGTGTCAAAGTTGGCCTAATGTGCAGGATGGTGTGGTCTAGCTAGGTAAAAGTAAAGTTACTTTCTGTAGAAATCAACTAGGAAGATGCAAATGACAATAAACTTTAAGCGATTCAATCCATCCATGCTTTTTTTCATGTAAATCAAAAAAGATAGAAGACTGAGACAGGGATAAACTGAATAAACACACAACCATGGATTTTTAGAAAAAAAGTGTGGGAAACAGCCCATATAATTATTCAAAGTTTGGCTCAGCAACACAAATGATAAACCACTAAATGTCGTTTAACTTTATGCCTTGATTTATTATTGTTGAAGCCAGGCAGCTATATCATTTGATAGGAACTTATAGCAAATCAGGATTTTTAAACTTCCACAAACTGAAGGTTCATGCACCAAAGACACAAAGTGAATCAACTAGGCATCTTCTAGTCCTATCTCCAGAGAACAGAAATACTGGATATTTTCAAATAAAAAAGTACTTCCTCTTTCGACTTCATGAGAAGGCTATACATCCTTCTCAGTAAGAACAAAAACATTCTGGACATATTAATTTAAAAAGAAAAAACAGTACTTTTTAAACGGACGAAAAAGATTGCAAATTATACAGACTGCACATCTTTGTATCTGCTTGCATCTGTGCTGATGCAGTAATGTGAGCATGAGAACATATGCATCTTGTTGCTGAGAGAGAGAGAGAGAGAGAAAGAATACAAAAATTGAAGTTACATATGGTCCTTACTTATCCAGTGAACATAGTGTGGTTCAGTGAAATAGCGGTAAATCCAGTTAAGGATGTATAAAGCTCGATATGCTCTGCAAAAGAAAGAAGATATTGAATAATTACATCAAGCATCTGTTATTAGGAACATAAAAGCTCTACAAACGGATCATATATGTATTCCCATAAGCATTACAATTTAATCATTTTAAAGAATTTAAGGCAATTGTAAAGTCAAAACATTTTATATTTTGTTACTGAACTTCCAAAAATTATTTCAAGGAACCAAAACGGGAGATATCTTTACTAGATAATATATTATATTTTATTTTTCCTACATATCTTATAGTAGAAACTAGTACATTTAGCTGGAACAAAAACTTGTTGGATTTCAAAAATTATATGCTAAAACCCATAAATAAATTACAAGAGTCATGACTTGTTAATTGATTAGAAATTGGTGATGTGGTTTTGACATCAAAGAAAACATTTGATAGCAAATGCATGATTTTACAATTATGCAGTAATTGAAGATGCACAATTTAGTACGAATTAACTAATTCCGAACTGGTAGCTTACCCAAGAAGAAATACATATTGCCCAGTTAAGTTGTCAATATTTCTAGTTCTCTGCAACAGGACAAGTTGTGGAAGTATTGCAACAGCTTCTAAATATATGGAAAATGCCCACATCATCTGATCAAGTTTACATTGGAGCATGTTAAAAGCAAAAGGCAGGAAAGAAGTCCAGTTACCTTTCTTATAAAGTAGCTTGAAAATGTTGTAATTGTATAAGCACTAAGGAAAAAATTCATAGAAGTAAATGATGAAAACAAACCTCCTTAAATGTGAATTTCTCATGAACAATGAGGGCCAGGAGTAAGCAGGGTAGTATAAGGAAATAATGGCGGAATGTATCTTGAGCTTTATCATAAGACCTATTAACGATCTTGTGGTTCCTTATGTACCAAACAATTGAAAACGAGCTTCCTAAAAATATTAGCTTCATGATAGTATTGTAGAAGGATATGAAATCTGTAAATATATCCAAATAGCGAGTGGCAAAAACTAAAGCATATAGTTCTTGAGTCTTCAACGAAATGCCTGCACAAAACATAGCACATTCAATTTTGAAAGATCATTTCATAAATTGTAATAGTACAGGTTGTAATGAAAAATAATCCTAAAAGATGAGTAGTAAATATTGTACTTCAACCCTAGCTCTGCTGCTTCCACTTAGCCAAACAAAGAGAAGAAAAATGACACCTAAATCTTAAGATCAGTTGCATGCCTCTATATAGTACATGAACCTTGCAACAGCAAATTCATTTGGATCTCCAAAATCAAGAAAACAATTTCTATTTTATTTTAATTATTTTTTTACCTACTTTGCCTACATTTAGAGACTGCAAAATTATGTTGAATAAACAGGATCTATCCAGCTCACTATCAACTGTAAAAAAAAAATCAACAGAGCTAAGTTATACATGGAGATTGAAAGCAATCTTCGTTATGTTTGAGCGGATTATCACATTTAAACTTGCTCTCATTGCCTATTAATCCAAAAGGGATCTTATAAGCTTTAGAACTATTGATATCCATGCTGTGCATAATGAAGGGTAAGTTGATTCAATTGAAAAATTCTATATTTCATGCAACCACTTGATTAGGACTAAATCATGTGAGGTGCTATCAGTGTAATGGATCCTCAAATGGAATTCTCACACCATCATATTTTATTCGGTCGCATGGAAATGAGGCTAATTACAAGTTGTTCCTGCAAGATAACAGCCACAACCAAAAGAAAAAAAAAGAAGAAGAATCCATATACTCAGCATGTCTTTCTAAGGTTGCTCTCCTAGCATACGCTTTAAATAACAGTTAGCAACCATAAGCAGCTCGTGAACAACAAGATGCAATCAACGTTAACTTTAGCTTCAAATAATGCCTTCCCATATTTCTCACAGCTCCAGTCTAAGAATCGAATTAACCATCTAGAAAGTCTTAACACTAAAAAAATGCAATTGGAAATTGATCAGAAACTCTACAGACGGCAGGAATACAAATCTCCTATGTCTTAACACAAAATTTTCATTTTAATAGAACATTTCTATTAAAGGAAAAAAAAACATAATAATAGAGAGCAGGGAGAAGTACCAGCGCATGATTTAATGGTGTGGATCTTGAGGAGCAAGACGAGAACGCTAGCGAGGTGAGTCATATCACCAGCTAATCTGAATATATTCATCTTGATCAAGCGATCTGCTACTCTCTCTCAGGGGCAAAAAAAAAAGAAAAAAAAATCTAACAAAAAAAAATATCAGTTCTGCTATAATTGAGTGGATTTGAAGAATTCCTTCTCACAGTTCAGCAGAGAACCAGAAATGCAGAGAAAGAGAGAGAGTAGCTTCTTCTAGCCGACGCTGTGTGGTGGAATGGCAGCAGAGCAGCGTCAGATCTCGTAGCAGGGAGAAAATGCTCTCTTTGTAGGGCCTTTTTTCTTTTCTTTTTTTTCTTTTTTTTCTCCTTGCCGCTGCGGTTGTGCATAGTTTTGTTGTTCACAGCGAAGTTATAAAAACCGGTAAACTGGAAAAATTGGCGAATCACATGTTTAAAATTAAATCGGAATTGTAATGTAATTTCCCGGTAATACAAAATTTTCATAAAATATAAAATATCACATATAATAAGATATATCACATATAATAAAAATATAAAATAAATATTTGAGGTCAATTTTAGTCCATATTTCATATTCTTTTTTTTATTCTTAAAATATTTAATTAATTATTAAATATATAGTTCATTTATAACTTAAAAATACAATCAGTAAAAAGTTTTAAATTTTAAATAAAAAATAATATAAAAAAGTCAACAATTCAAAAAAAATAAAAATAAAAATGATATAATATCTTATAAATAACAGTAGATTAAAACTTCAAAAATATATTTATTTTTATTAACTTAACTTGATTATTTTGTGGTTAATTTATCTAATTTTGAAACTAGATTAGATAAAATTTAATAATTAAATTTTTTTTACAAAAAAATTTAAATAACCAAAAAAACCGTTCAATCCAGTTTGATTCCTAATTGAACCAACCGGATTGTCAATTTTCAAGCCGGACAATTCCCTCCTGTTCTAGAAATAAAATATGTTATAGAGGTAAAAAATGTTTAGTCTAAAACCCGATTCTCAATTCCTGTTAAATCAGTAGGATCGGCACAATAGTTAATACCAATGAGATTTTGTAATATGCAATTCCTCTGCATTAGGTACAATTTTACCTTTATGATTAGAACCTTCAAATATATTTATAAAGATTTCCTCTCCCTAATTAAGAAAAAAAAAATTGAGATTTTGCAATGTCAGCTTCGTGACAAAGAGGCTTCTAGTGAGATAAATCATTTTTTAGTTTATTAAAGAGCAAATTATATAGCTTCTTAGGTTAGCACCTTCAACACATTTTTAAACCATAGATTATACAATATGAATATATTTATTATAAAAATAATAATTTTTTATTATTATTGACAAACATAAACAAATAAATTCCAATTCGAAATTTTTTCAATTTTTACAATAAAATATCAATTATATCCCTCGTAATTAGCTAATAAATCTTTAATGTTATTATATATAAAAAATTTATTTTTAATTTTTAATTTCAATCATACCGTAATCTTAATTTATACTAGAAAAACTTCTATTTTCCATGTAAGATTCTCAAAATAGGTAACATTCTTTTTGTCTTTTATGTGTGAAAGTAGTATTGTTGTATTCTTAATTCATGTAGCACATAAAATTTTAATTTTACAATAACTAGTTTTTCATTCATGTACATTTTACGAAATTATTAAATATTAGATCTATCTTAATTAAATTTTATTTATATTTATGCTATAGTTATATAATTTTATTTTATAATATTTTATTTATAGTATAACTCATATGAAATTTACTATTTTATCAATTATTAAGAATCATATATAAAATAGAGATAATAAATTATTTACAATTCAATTTCCACAAATTATCAATTTATCTATTATTAAATATTATATAAAAAATATAGATATTAAGTACTTTATAGTCATTTTATCTGTTTTTCTATTCTTATTTTTATATATGATATAATATGATATGATTAAATACATGTTGATAATAGTTATATAATCAAATTATTAATATATAATTTGAGTTAGATATTATACCATAAATTAAAAAAAAAAAGGTTATAATCTATAACATTTCCTCGCATATGTAGAAATTGCAAATCAGAAACCATCATTTAAACATAATAAATAGAATAAAAGTTCAAATTATATATTTAATAAAACATATTGACTTGAAATAAAAATGAAAATAAGAATCCTTCACAAGTTGGAAGCCATTGTTCATTGGTCTAATTCTTCAAATTCAGTTCGAAAATAAAAATACTATAAATATAATAAGTGATGGTAGCAAGAATAATTGGACTCGCCATCTCACCCAATTTTATATACAGAAAACTTAAACTATGATTGTATTAAATAAAGAAAAAAATAATTTGCTCTCCGAATAATTTATTAGAGACAAATAAATAAACTTACTAAAAAATAAAATTATATAAAAAATAAATATGCAATATACTCTTTATTGAAAAAAAAAAAGTAAGAAAAACTAGCAATGAAGATAAAAGGGGTATGTGAATTGCTATTGGATATAGAAAATTATATTTTGAATTTTTTTATTTAATGAAATAATTTTTAAATTTTTTATAAACTATTTTTTAAAGAATATTTATTTATTTTTTTATTCAAAATCAGTTTTTTAAATTAAAAAAATTATGAAAAACGATACCAAACAAACCTGAAGCACATTTGAAAATAGGATTTTACACTGCACATCACGTTTTAGAGTTTTTTTCAATTTTGTTAATTGTGAGAAATTTTTAGCAAAATTGTCAGTATTTTTATAATAACTTTAGACGTATCGTATTTAAAAATTTAATATTACCGGTATTTTTAAAAAAAAATTTAAAAGTAATATTTTTTAAATATTTTTTTTTTTTCTAATTTTGTAAAATTTCCCAGGGCGAAAGAAGAGGAGCAGGCCATCTGGAATGAAGGCCCATGTTTGATATTTATCTCTTCCATTCCAGTTATCCTTTTCGGTGTCCCCACCAACCAAAGTTTAAAAAAAGGAGCCAACTAACTACGCGCCCAATCTACTGCCGTATTACTAATCACAAGACCTTTTTCCTCTTCAGATTTGACCCACGCGCCAACATAATCGAGTGAAAATCTAATTTTCCTCTTTTCAATCTCATAATTAGGAAAGTAAATCCAGATTAATTTTATAATTAGAGAAACACAATCCCTCCAGTACCGGACTTAGAGGAAGCACTCCCGTCCTGTCGTGGTCCTTCCTTCATTCTCTCCATTTCTCCCTATAATGAAATAAAAAAAATCTTAAATTTATCTGCCAGTCACAGAAAATGAAATACTGTTTTTATAATTATTAATTATAAGGGCACAAGTAAGGTAATGGAGAGGGCTTTTTCTTGTATATTGAGTGTGGGAGAGAGACAGCACACATCTCTAGCAAACAATACTCACTGATGAAGTAGAATATTTATATGCTTTTTTTTATTTTTATGGTTTTTTCATTTTGAGTCTGTCTTAGTAACAGAGAAAGTCAAGAGAATCGATCTGTGGTTAACGGCCTTTTTTTTTGGATGGTCGTGAGGGGAGAGAAGGGTTTTGATTTGATTAGTGTGATTACATTCTGCTGGGGATATACTGATGGATTACAGCAATGAGAGGTATAATATCTTTATCTTTCTCTTGTTTGATTGATTAATGAATCTGTTTGAGAATGCATGTTGTGTGGAGTAATTTTACGGTTTTCTTTAGTTTTTCTAGCGTAATTTTGTTTTCTGAAATGGGTTTTTGTTGATCATTATGATTGTTTTTTTAATTAATTCTTCTTTTGATGGGAAATTGCTGGTATTCTGGTCTACATTTTGCTTTTTTTTTATTTATTTATTCATCTATTTATGCATTTTATGCTGGTTTTGTGAATTTGGATTTGCTTGGTTCTCTTTTTTGCTCCTTTTGTTTTTTTTTTTTTGGTTGGTTTGCCGGATATATCTTGTACCCTTTTAGGGTAAAATGATGATGAGGATGTGGGCTCTCAAAAAAATTGGTGGGTCATTCATAGCCTCTCTTTTTCTTTCTCTATTGCCTTTTTTAGTACTAATTTTTGTTATCTGTTGAGACATTTTCTTATGAATGGCAAAATGCCTGAGGATAGATCCAACAATGAAAATGTTCCTTTATTCTGCATATGTTATCTGTTATTGTTTATTGCCTTCATATTCTCTTGCTAGATGATGATGATACACTCTTTCTTTATTTGTTTTCGTCCGCTAAATCTGTGGTTAATTTCCCTGTAAACCTGAGGTAGACTTAACTTTAGTTATTAAAATACAAAATGATTCTAATTTTAGGCATAAAACTTTATCGCCATATTGTTTTAAGATTGCTTCTCATTTGAATGTCATTTTTTAGTATTACTATGAGCTTCTTAGGTATATAGAGAATCCTAATTTATTGCTGTCTTATTTTGTGAAGTGGCAATGGAGAAAATTGGGAATGGAAAGGGGAGGATTGTTCTCTCCAAAAGGGCTCCAGTTACAGTAAGTTGCTATGTGTTTCTACTTTCCTTAGAAGTGAATGTGTGTGCCAAAGCTAGCCTTTGGATGAGAGGCAAAAAATAAATGAAGTTGCTGATCAGTGTTGTGTTATTGTTTTCAGCAGATGTATCTGAATGTTTATGGAATGAAGTCTCTCTAAATGAGGAAGATCTCTCCTACATGTTAGATGAGACAACCCCAGTTAAGGCCTGTGGGGATTTGGCTTACCATGTTAATCATAGTGGTATGACATTTTTTTCCCAAATAATGAAAACTTATTCATCTTATTGTAAATTGCCAGCTGGTGTTTCTAATTGCAAAGATATACTTCAGATAACATGCACAAGGAGCCAGAAGAATATAGGGAAACTTCTTCACAATTGAAGAGGAGGCGAATGCTACAGTTCGATACTCAAGCAATAGATTCCCCCCTTTGCAATGAAGACTTGTCATCTGTGTTTCTACAATCAAATGTGAGTGCTAGATACTGTCCTGACATTTTTATACCTACCACTTGTTGTTTTTGTGATCTGATAAATGTATCATAGACATGATTCAATATATATCCACATGCAAAATGAAAATTTGGTAGATATGATATCTTGATTTTGTGGATATCTAATTATACAATTAGGTATTGAGCTTTAAAATTGAAAATCGTTGGATGCTATTCATTTATTTTTTTATTTTAACTAGCTTATTTCAGGCCTGCTTCGTCACATATTTGAACCTTCTACTTATCCAGTCCCACTTTCCACAGAGTACTAAAGTGTGTACTGTGTACTTATGAGAATTGACCAGCTCAAGATGGTTTTTTCATGTTATGGTTATATGTTTAGGAGAGGGAGGACTCACTTGAAGAAGTTTTACCTCAAGCATCAGACTGGGTTCCTGGATTTCCAGGTTTGTCTCTTCCAAGATTATGTTAGGAAACACGCTTTAGCTTGAATATTCACCCTTGGATATGTAATCATGATGTCATGTGCTCTAGCAGATGTTTCTGCCTCCAGTTATGAAGTTATGGATCAGTCATCTGAGTGGTGGCTTGCTGAATGCCTTAATGACACTGAGATGCATTTTAGTCCCAATGATACGTATGCTTCTTAGGACTTCAATATTATCTCTTGATTACTATTCTGCTTGTGAAGCTGACTGATTTATTATGTGAGGCTCAGGAATCTTCATGGAGCATCAGATATTCAAATTGATATTTCTGGTATATGCTTTGTTTTCTTTGCATATTACTACAGTTCGTTATATTGTATCATGCAAAATCTTTAATGTATATCATGTCACGGGCATAACATTAGTTTTCTGCTGTAGAGTTCTGCAATAGCCCACCTGAGAGTGAAGCTAATGTGGTTCAAAAACATACTGTTCGTACTCCTCAGAATGTGGTTTTTAAAGGTGTTTCTTTTCTTAATGTTCTTTCTTTTATTTGTGTCTACTGAGCAATATCAACTGCTGTTGAATGGATATTTTGTGATGATATGCCAATTTCTCACTTGTGCTCTCTTTACTGCAATAAAGTTCTTATCTTTGTTATCCTGATGCTTGCCTTATTTCCTTAATAAAAAAGAGAAAGAAACAGCATAAAACATCATAAAGATCTTAAGATCACCATCATGGTGTGACTATTTGTATTCTTAATATTGTTTCCTTAAGCAGCTGGGCATTATGTTGTCTGTAGAGATTACATTTCTTTGTGTAACCACATATTTTGTTAACTAATCTCCTGACTATTCTGGGCTTTCTTTTTTGGCATCTTTAGGTAAGAAGTCTTTAATACGAACACCCACAAAGTTGGCTTCTTCTGTTGTCTATCCATTTGCCTTCATCAAGCCCTGTGGGTTCCACGGAGATGTTACTCTGAAGGACATAAACCAGCGGATCCGTACCCCCACACCATCAAAATCAATGCAAAATGATGAAGATCCTGCTGTTTACCCCACATCTGCATTTTCTGGGAAGCCTGTTGTTGGCAAAACTAAAATTCGAACAGAAGGAGGCAAAGGAAGCATCACTATAATGAGAACCAAAGGCTGAGTAGATTTAGCTTTGTACTATTCTCGGACCTTTAAGTATAGATTTTGATATTGAATTTTCCTTTTTTCTGCATGGAATTCATAAATCACATTAGAGTGTTTATGTTTCCATGTAGTATTTTAGGTGTTAATGGTGGTTGTGCTATGCATATGGAGTATTTTGACCTCAGGAATGCTGTTTTGCTGCGTTCACTAGATTCTTCAACATATGCAAAGCATTTCTATTTAAATTGTGTATTTGAATGTTGTATTTAAATTTTAAACATGGGAGTAGAAAGCAAGCTTTTATCTAATGTTACACTTGAAGACATCTGGATATGTTTTCGTTTTGAAAAATTTTTAAGTATATTCAGTCTATAGTAGACTAATCCAAGTATACAATGATATGTATGCATATTTATTAATTTTTGTATTTACATCAATCAATTAGTATAAATAAACAATTAAATATATATCACGTTGAATATAGACAAAGTTTATATTTAGTCTATCGTGTCATTTGTAGAATAATCCAATTATGTAGTAACATATTTGTATATTCATTAATTTTTATATTTACATCAATCAATTAGTATAAATAAACAATTAAGTATGTATCACGTTGTGGTTTGATTAGTCCTCAGTCATAGTAGACGGAGTCTATATAAAAATTGTTTGTTTTCTCAGTTCCGTGCCAGAAAAATGTTTCAGCTTCCTTGGTTGATTCTTTGGTAGTTGGAGCTGCTTGTCTCTTGATTTAAGTTTAGAGCAGCAGAGTATCAGTTTCAAAGGAGTTCCCCAGATTTGTTCTATTTGTTTGCCATTGAAACATGAAGAGGTGTCAATAATTCAACTATTTAGTGAAGGTGTCGGAGCCCTGCCAAGGTCGTTAATAGCTCAGACAAAACGCAACGGCTTCTTCACTGATAAACTCATTTTTTCCCTCTTTTTTGTATTTTACTTTAACATTCCACGTTTCCCACATATGTTTTTTCTGTGTCTTTTATTCAGAAGTTACCGCTGCTTCTCCAGGCTAAGCTTTTTGCTTTTTCTCTCTTTTTTTTCCTTATGTGACTGTTTCGATGTAAACGCCATAACGATGCCGTTTCAGGGTTCCTTCGCCTTGGCGGCTTTTGTGATCAAACCTCTGGTTTTGCTTTTATCCACTGCTGCTCTCTCTGTCCATGACAATATTCCTTCAAGTTGACAAGTCATATTATTTCAGAGGATTATATATATGATAAAGAGACCAGGTAGCCATGTTTGAGTACATATGTTATTTGGTACCTCATTGTTCTAGTCTTCATAACACTATAATAAGTGTAACATTCTACTTGCATGACTTGAGGTCACTGATATAAGAGTGCAATCTTATATAAAGTTTCGCACTTGAGATTTGAATTTCAGGTGAAGAATGAAACCTGGGGTCAATGGACATGGCATCGTAATCAAGACTCTAGTAGTGAAGTTGGAGATCAAATTGTTATAGTGAGGTAACCCTATAAATGCTGTGTCCTTCACTCACTAACTAAACCTGGGTTTGCTGATAATTTAAGTGGTTTTAATTAGTAGGAAACTTGCTGCGACTTTCTAGTTGATGAAATTGTTGTTACCTAACAATTTACCGACTGATGGAAGAGGAAAATTTTAAGGCTTCTGATGTGACAAATACATGTACAGTAATACAATGGTGGGAGGGTGTCTTTTGAAGGATTCTTCCCCAAATAGCACTGTATATATCAGAAATTACTAGCCAATTTCGTATTGTAAATTGCCAGTATAGAGCAGTATTTAGTCTCTGTAACTTTTGTAGTATATAGTCAGCAGAAGGTTCGAATGAAATGAACTGTGGAAAAAGCACTATGGTTTTGGGAAAAAGATATGATAAAAACCTTAGATCTGGGAATGAGTTTGACATTCTTCATAGTGATGCCTGAATTAGAAGGGAGCAAGCTAGCCAACAAGCACTCTAATAATGTGCTATGATAAAGCATGAAATTAGTAAGAATAGTGGGAAAGTAGGTTTAAGATTCCATAAACAAATGCAAAATACATTCAACAACTAATGGATGCCAATAGCTAACAAGATGACAAGCAAAATGCCAAATGGCTGACTCCCATCTTTGTAGCCCATACAACCTAAGCAAGCAATGTCTTCATCAATTGTAAAACTTTGTTTATTAGCGAGAATGATTAAGTAGCAAGTTGTTTGAATAATTCGTCAGGGACCAGATAGAATGTGCCCCACTAGACAAAGCTCAGTGTGTACACCTACGCAAGGATTCAAACAAGAGATCTATCTCACACATCACTAAATAAACATCACTAAGTTTTTCAGTAAGTTTCCCAAAATGTCATATTCTAAGAACAACCAAAAATATAAATATTTCATTGAGGATCCCAAATTCTTGTCAGTTGTCCATCCTTCGAATCACATGTCAGTAACCCATTTTGCAATAAAGAAATGGGATTACCATTCTTTTGATTAAGTGATATTAACTTAATCTCTTTCTTTATTTATTCTATTGGGTTGTTTGCTATTGATGAACAAGCATAACTAGCTAGGAATAGGATTACCTGTCACTTGAATACCACAACAGAAAATGCCAAACCTTGCAACTGTATTTCTATTTCCAATTCCATTCAAAGAGAAACAAATTTCAGAGCTGGAATCTTGTTTTACCATTTCCCACAATTTTTTATCAAAACAAGTCACTAAAAAAAAAAAATTTACAGAAATTTGAAATTTTGTGAATAATAACAATGGAAAATAGCTAAAAAATATCAAGAATTTCCAAGATGAATCCGTTGCATAGAGGGCAATTACCCCTTTGAACCCAAAGCTCTCTTGAACACAATCTGCAAAAGGTGTGACCACAGGGGATAAATGCCGCACCTTTATGCCTAACCATGCACACACAGCAAGTGTGTTCTATTCCATCGCAACCGCCCGATCCATCATCTTCTTCCTCCTCCTCTTCATCATCACAGTCCTCGTCATCTCCCATTGTATATCTGGACCCAACAAATCCCATCTGTCTATCTGTCTCCTCCAACAAGTCCATTAAAGACATCCTTACTGGTTGCGTCTCCGCTACTGCTGCTGCCGCGTTTGCCTGAGAATTTGCTTCCCCTAACTCTTGTTGTTCTGCTGCCGCAGCTTCAGCGGCTACCTCCGCCTCCGCTGCTTCCTGCGCGGCTACTGCCTCCCTTGCTGACAATTGTCTCTCTTCTGCCAATGCCACTGCCAGACAACGAGTACCTCCACCCGCTGGATTTTCGCCGCTGTCTATTCTCTGATTTGACTCGAGGTACCGGTTTGAAGCGTGTCGTGACATTTGCGGTCTGAAACCCCGTACAGAAGGTTCATCTCCTACGGCATCAATATTCAAAGACGAATCATCAGATCGAGATGCATCGGACGGTGTCAGATTTGTTGACCCGAACCGAGAAGAGATCCGGCGACTCATTTGTGGTCTAAAACTAGAAGCTGCCGATTGATCATTTGAGTCGTCAGCTTGAGCAGAATCGCTCGAGTTGATTGAAGAAACTGTGGTGAACCGCACCGAATTGCGGCGCGACATCAAGGATCTTTGATTATGAAAACTGTTGCCGCTAAAACTATTGTAATTCTGGATAGGAATGTCGGACGCCGGTATAGGAACGGAGGAGGTCCAGGCAGCACCCGCACGCTTAAGACGGAGCCTGTCTCTGAAGGCTTTCCAGCTCTTCTTATCCTTGTGGCCAAATAAGGAGCCGCCATGAGGTTCTTCATCACGGATTATATCGAAAAGTGTTCTGTTCACCTGCCCCGGTGGATGCTCCACGGCAGTCGTTGGCTGTTTCTGAGAGGCTATTACAGCTTCCAGAGTCAAGCCGGCTAGGTCTCTGCTATTATTATCAAGAGCTGACATTTGTTCCAAAAGCGAGAGTCTCCGGCGATCACAGCCACCGCCACCTTCTTCCATTAAACGTCAATTACAAATTCCAATACAACAACAAACAATCCAAAATTATTTAAGAGAAAAACTTAATATCTTTGAAGCATTGGCATTGAATGAATGGAAACGAAAATAGAAAACAACGCAACAAACAAAAATTACAGATCTAATATAACGGAACAAAACTAAATGAAATTTTGAGAAATGGCTTAGGATTCATTAACCGTACGACGATACTGAAACTGAAAATAGTTTAGCAATGGATACCTACCTGGCTTGGTTCAATGACAGCTAATTCAGTTTCTGGTGGCAGAGATATCTCTCTGATATAATATCACAGCAGCAGCTTTCAGATCATATATCTGAAAAAATTAAAGAAAAAACAAAAGTGAAATCGATGAATTTGACCAAGAAAAATGAATTAATGCAGGGTTGGCGACAAGTTTTAAAATCCATTTAAAATTCATGCACTGTTAAATTTATGAATTTCAAAAATTTCATCCTTCTATTTTTATTATTAAATTTACGAATTTATTATATAATTATTTTATACTTATAATTGATTTAATAATCACAATCAATATATTTAATAATTAATTTTTATTAAATATTGATAATTTATTATTAATTAAGTATATTTAATCAATTTTACTATATATTTAAAAATTTTAAAAATAAAATTGATTATTTTAACAATTAAAAAATAAAATTATTATATGTTATAATATTTAATTATATTGCTAAAAATATATTTTTAATTAATAATTTAACACATATTAATAATATATTATGCAAAATAATAATAATATAAAGTAATTAAAAGAAAAATAATTTTTATTTTTTTAGAATTAACGATAGTTTTGAAATATTATTAATTTATTATGAACAATCTTATAATAAAAAAAATTTGACAACAATTTTTTATTAAATAAAATTTATAAATTTTAAATTTTCCTACTTGCAAAATAGGATAGAATATAAAATCAAATTTTTAAAAAATAAAGAATTTTGGTTGATTCAAAATCTATAAATTTTAACCAAATAATAAATTTAATATAAATTTACGGATTGTTTAATTCCTGGGTCCGAAAAATAGCGTAGGAGAAAAAGAGATAAGAAGAAGGCACGCACCAAAAGGAGGCAAAGACAGTGTCCCGTGCTGTGCAGTTGCGAAACACACTTTTTCGTTTTCAATTATATTTGTTTTGTTTTGGTATTCCCTTTCCTTTCTCGCTTTGTTTAATGAATTTAGAGAAGAGAGCAGAGAGATGGAGAAATGGTTATTGGCGGTGGAGCGAGTCTTATGGAAACATCGGGGGGGTTTTATGTATTGAATCCCGCCATTCGCGGCAGTTACTTTTTTTTTTTTTTTTTTCTAGGGATATAATTTTTGATTGAATTTCTATTTGTAATTGATTATTTGGTTTCTTGTTTCATTACCATTAACTTTTATTTGACCATTTTTCTTTAATAATTTGACCCTTGAATATGAGGAAACTCTCACTTCTCGGTTATGGCATCAAAATTCTAAGGAAATATATATTTATTTCATAATAGATATGCTTAATTTAGCATAAAGAAATATGAGTTTTAATTTCTAAATTGTATACAACCATATCATATAAAAAATATAGATGTTTAGCGTTAAAAATTAAATATTAATTCGCAAGAGTTGAGATATAATAGTTTCTCATTTAACTAAAAATCTTAAGTTTGAACTTTGATTTTAATTATGAAGTATGTTTAAAAATTGAATATAGCACTTTATTCCTTTGATAAATCTACTTGACATAAAAACTTTGGGGATTTGTTTAAGTTCAAACTAACAAACCTGATTGCCGTTACCAAAGTCTGAAAACAATATTTATAAGCATACCGATGATTATTGTTCTTCTCTATCTCATGCTCAATTCTTTTTGTTTTTTTTTTTTTTTATCTGAATGCATATTCTTTAGTTTCTCTATTTGGTTGCCGAATAAATTGATTCATTATTTAAAAAAATGAAAACTTTAAGCAACCAGACGGATAAATTGGGGAATTTTGTGTGGTGAATTGTTGCCTTTTGTTTTATAATATGTTTGTTGGCTTTAACTGAAGCGAACGCGGCAATCAGAGAGAGCGAGATCGCGAAAGGGCTCAAGCTAGGGCTAACCATAAGCCCAAGAATAATAAAGACGACGGATTGACCCCTGAACAACGCCGTGAAAGGTCCGTCTCATTTATTTTTTCTTCTATTGAATTGTTGGTTTTAGATAAGTTTTGTACTTGATTTGTGCTTTAACTTGGGCAGCGACGCGAAGGCTCTGCAGGAGAAGGCTGCTCAGGCCGCTGCAGGAGGAAACAATGCCGGCGGTGGTGGAGGTAAAAACAAATAAGAAGTGTTTGTGGGAATATTTGTACTGGATCCGATCTGGGTCTATTGTTTGTGGGAAGTCATGTTTTTGTCTATTTAAGATCGAACAATTTAACTTAAGGCATTGATGTTGACTTCTGAACCATTTATTTATATCTGATTTGGAAATGGAATTCCTATTCTGTGTAATTCTGATATTTCCTTTTTCTAATTTTGTTACTGAACTTCAGCATTGCCGTTATATTCAAGCACTGACATTATTTAGATCGTTCTTTGACAGAGCATGATAACTGTAGGTGGATTCATTTTAAAGAAATTTGAATTAATTATTAGATGGAGAGGGGGGAGAGATTAGTTGTTGATATTCAAAAAGCTTAGCATTTTTAATTTGTTCTGGAATTTGTGTACAATGAAAAAGGGTTTATGTCACCGTGCAAAATTGTGTCCCTAACCTTATGAAGCATTTCAACGAAAGAGATTTAAGCCGACTGTTGCTCCATATACTGCTCTGAATTTAGGATTCTGATGCTCATTATTGGGGGTTGTATGGTAGTTTGAAGTTACTTCTTTTTGATTTGCATCTTGACTAATATTTGTATGGGTTATGGTATTAACTAGGGTTAAATCACTTAGTTGTAAAATAATATCAAAATTTTGATTTGTTGCAATTTGATACCAAAACTTTCATAAATGTTGCAATTTGGTATCTAAGTCAAAATTTCAATCAAACAAAATGATGTGTCAGTCTATTGGTACACCACGTTAGTCGGTCAACATGACACATCAACTTTTTTTACTAGAATTTTGATTTGTGTATCAAATTGCAACATTTATAAAAGTTTTAGTACCAAATTATAACAAATCGAAGTTTTAATACCATTTTAAGTGATAAATTTTTGAACCAATGTATTAGCTAAATCAAGATGGTTTACTCAATTTTGGAGATGGTTAATGTTTTTGTATTTATGAACCAAAAGTGTCGAAGTAGGAAGATGACAGTAGTATTTTCTTAATGTTTTCTGCATCCATGAATTGAAATCATGTTATTGTCTATGCTACATTTCTGGGCCACCATTATATGGTTTGGCAAAAAAGTTTGGTTTTTCTCGGTATGGATCACATCAAACTTTGAAGGCAAAGAATACAAGAAAACTACGTATAATGAAAATTAAGAAAAGCATATAACGCAAGAAAATTATGTAAAATGGAAGATGTTATATACTTATCATGATCATGTAGCACAAGAAAGCACTTGATGTCCAATCCTCATCGGCAGTGAGCTCATAACCTCATAGGCAGTCAGCCAAATTCAGTAACATCTTCTTCAAAGTGGCCATGTTCAAAGATCATATCAAGTGACCAAAAAGATAAATAAATTCTTACAAGTTTAAATCCTTGGTTTTTTTCTCAGTCAACAGCTACCACCTTTATAACACTTCAAATTAACATAAAATAATTCAGTATTTAATTCATGCAATGAATTTTAATTAAAAAAAAAAAATTGTGCGTAACATGTTACTTTATCATTATAATTTCTCATAAACATCTCTGATTATCAATCGAAACTTATTGTTATGATTCTATAATTGTAATCGGATTGCCTTCTTAATTGGTTTTTTATCATATTTGCTTTTAGAGTGTTGTTTTTTTATCATATTACCATGACAAAAATTTGAAAAATAATATTATTAGCTATAATTTA
>CATIWF010114580.1:0-20684 GCA_949630135.1 Balakata baccata
GGCCAAACTAAAAATTTTAAATTCAAATTCTAAATATATGCAGTTATACCTTAAATATTATTGAAAAAGTATTTTGTCATCTTTTAAAATACTATCTAATATTTTTTTAATTAGGTGGATTAACTCTGGATACTAGATCTAAAAATTAACTACCCTTAATTAATTTGAATGTTAATCACTTTTATATTTGATATTTTTTCTTGATGACTCATCCAGGGCAAAGCTTAATGAGAACATGGAGAGGGCCATGACTCCCTAAAATTTTAAAACTTTCTTATATATAATATAAATAAAATTGATTAGAAATATTTTTTTATATATTTTATTTGCTAACTTGTAAATTATTTAATATTCGTATTTTTATTGAATTTAGTTAATGATTGTTGAAGATAATATTTTATTTAGCGAAATTTTTTTCCAAGTCTAAAAAATATTAAAATTATTATTATTTTTTTTAGGAAAATTAAAATGATGTTGGTAAGTCGTCATTTTCACTTATGTCTAAGTCATTTTCTTTTCTCGACTTTTCCTCCTGCTCATGGATTATTCAACAAGGAAATTATGTGATTCAGCCAACTTATATATAAAAAATAAATTTGGTAATATTGGATACATTTTCTTCGGATTATAACATTATGGCTATCTAATCAACACGAAAATGAGATAATAATAATAATAATAATAATAATAATAATAATAATTATTATTATTATTATTATTATTATTATTATAAATGGGCGGGCGTATTATTATTATTATTATTATTATTATTATTATTATTATTATTATTATTATTATCTCATTTTCGTGTTGATTAGATAGCCATAATTGTCCTAACAAGTTGTTTGATAATATGTCTGAAAGACCATAACCACAGATGCAGTACGCCCGCCCATTTATAATAATAATAATAATAATATAATTTCAATATTCACATCATACATATTAATGATTTTAACTCTTCCATATTCCTTGATGGACTCTCTTTCTTACCTTTTTGGCATTTTTTTAATAAAAAAAACTAAGGTTTATCATATGAGAATTAATGAGTCATTTATACCTGGTAAATGAAATCCACTTAAATATTTAAATTTTAAAAAATTCAAAAGTACTTAAATCTGTTTATCTTATTATTTTTAAATATTTTTAGCCAAAGGACAAATAAAAAAACAAAAAAATAAAGGAAAAAAATAATTAGGGTACGTGGGTGAAATTCACTTAAGCATATTGCTATGAACGCTGCAAAAATGATGAACTCAAAGTGATCGTTTTTTATTGACATATTAACTTTCTGTCATATTTAATTTTTAAATATTTATTTTAGCATATTAAGATCTAATATATTATTATTTTAGCATACATTATATTCATAAACTATCAGTTTTGTTTTCTATTTAATCCTTATTTGAACCAAATGAATTCTAAAATATGTATTTGAATATCTAAGAAATAAAATAAAAGAAGAAATAATTTAGATATCAAAATATATTTTTGTCTATGAGAAAAAAAAATTATATAACTAAAACTAAGTTTCTGAGGAAATTTCGTGGTTTAGCTAAAATTGATTTCATGCGTTTTTTTTTTCTATTTTTATTTTTATGGAAATCAATTTTTTTTGTGTTGATTTTTTCTTGGATTGTTTTGTTCACTCTTTGTTTTTCTCCTTCTCTCTTGCTCTCTTGCCCTATATGAAACATTACGACGGTAACGGTATTCATTTATATGAAAAAAGCTGCTGCAATTGCAGCGGTAACGGTGTTCAACTGCTAAAATGGTGTTCGACGGCAACGGTATCCATATTTCTAGTAATTAAATTGAAAAATATGTTAGGTTTGATAAATTTACGATAATATTGTTGTAATTATAGATTTTTTTTTGTTGAATTGGTTATCATATTGAATATAAATTTGAATTGACTGTATTAATTTGAGAATTTTTTTATGGTTTTTAATTTTAGATTGAATTCTATTATCTTCTTCTTCTTTATTCCCTTTTTTTTGTGAAAATTATTAAAGTATTTCCAAGGTATATCAAAGTATTCTCATAAAATTCCTTATAAGAAATTCTCAAGAAATTTCCAAAATATATTCAAGGTATTTCCAAGACTATACAATATGTTATACAAATCTTGTTTAATAGTCCACGATGAATAACACAAGGCAACAAACACATCAAATGATTTATTAATTATTCATTTCTTTGTTATGTGTTTAGTTAAAAATGAACCAAAATATTCACGATGTATACCTAAGGAATTCACAAGATATTTCTATGGTATTCCCAAGGTATACCTCATGCTCAACAATGAATTGAATGCTGTTAGTTTGAGATTTTGCAAAGTTTTTGAATTTAAATTCAATTCAATTCTTCTTCTTCTTTAATTATTCAATTCTTGTTCTTCTTCTTATTTTGTTATATTTTTGTGAAAATAAAACTAAAATATACTAAGTTATACCAGAAGCATTCCGGATATATACCATTTGGGTAAGTAGACAATGTTCAAAATGAATTAAATGTTGTTAGTTTGAAAATTTGTGATGTTTTTAAATTTGGATTCAAATCTATTCTTCTTTTTTTTTCTTTAATGATTCAAATCTTGTTCTTCTTCTTTTGTTCTGTTTTGGTGAAAATTGAACTAAATTATGTCTAAGATATACCAAAGGTATTCCAGAGATATACCATTTAGGCAATTAGTCATTGCTCAAAATGAATTTAATATTATTAGTTTGAGAATTTGTGATGATTTTGAATTTGGATTCAATTCAATTTTTTTTCTTTTTCTTCTCCTTCTTCTTCTTTTCTATTTTGGTGAAAATTAAATTAATATATATCAAGATATATCGAAGGTATTCCAAATATATACCGTTTGTGCATATTTTGGGGTAACTTTCATATTTCGGTATTGTTATAATTATTTTTGTACGTTTTCGATAAAATTGAAAAAAAAATTAATTAATGGTAATTTTATAATTAGGTAGGTATTTTTCAATAATTATGTAAAATTCCCTTTCCTTTTTATGATTATTCAACTTCACAAATTCAGCGAAAAAATCTTGAGAAAATTTCACCAATTATCCATATTCATATTTTGTTTTTTCATAAATAATGATAGTTTTTTAATTTTTGAATTTTACTTAAAATTTTTTCATTCCTATCTAATGAACTTGATGTTTATGTAAAATTCCATTTTCTTTTTCTGATTATTCAACGGCCCAAATTCAGCGAAAAAATCTTGAGGAAATTTCACCTATTATCCATATTCATATTTTTTTTTTTATAGACATCATAATCATCACTGTCTTCCGTCCATATAACCATCTTGTCGTTCATTTTTGGTGTGACACTCAGTCCAATCTTCACCAATTTCTTCCTTATTTTCATCATGCAAAGAAAAGCAAAACTCACAGATGGAAACCATAGGACCAAGCTTAGCAACAAATTTTTAATTAGGATTTGTATGTATTATTATTGATTTCTTTTTTATTCTTTATTTGTTTTGGTAAAATCACTAAAATATTCTAAGATATGTCCAAAGTATCCCCAAGGTATACCGAAGATATTTTCATAGAATTCTCAAAAGTATATCAAAGTATCCCTAAGGTATACCCAAGGGAATTCCTTGAGAATATCCAACGTATCTCCAATATATACCTGAGATATTTCCATAAAATTTCTAAAAGTATATTGAAGCATCCCTAAGGTATATCCAAGATATTCCTTGAAAACTCTCAAGATATACCCAAAATATCCTCAAAGTATACCCAAGATATTTCCAAGGTATTTTTAAGGAATTCCCAAAGTATACTCAAGGTATCCCCAAGGTATTCCGAAAGGTATACCTAAATGTTTGTTTGAGATGTTTTGAATTTTGATTGAATTTTATTCTTCATTTTCTTCTTCTTCTTTAATGATTTAATTGTTCTTGTTCTTTAATTATTTTTTTGTAAAAATTGGACTAAGATATCCCCAAGGTATACTAAAAGTATGCGAAAATATACCGTATGAACATATTTTTGAGTGATTTTGAAATGTAGATGATTTTATAATTTTAGAAAGTTATTTTCAATAAAATTGAAAAAAACTTTAAGCGGTGATAAAAATATAAATAAATATCAATTTTTTGTTATTTTTGTAAAATTTCTAAAAACCTTAATGGGAAAAAGGGTTCTTAAGCCCAAAAATAAGGTACAACTAAGCAAAGCTCATACATGTCATTGTTTGCTGATCTATATTAAATTTGAAAACAATTACAACAAAAAAGAAAGAACTTTTACCGAATTTTATAATTATATCTAATTTTTTAAAAATTTTATTTAAATTATATGAACTTTTATTATTGAAATAAATCTAGATTTGGTAGCACAAAATAAGTCTCTAAACCTGGCACTTACGCGAATTGATCGAATTGAATTATTGTCACTGATGTAGATCAAATATGCTAACTAGAATAAATAATTAGATTAAATTGCAAGCCTCTAGTCCAGTTATCTAATTAAATTTGTAGAATTATATACAAAGACTAGTTGATTAATGAGGAAATTACACAAAACACTGGCTTTTTAAAGTTTTTTTTTTCAATTTTACCAATGTTATTTTCGTGTTTTCGTTTTAATTTTTTGTGTTTCATTTTTATCGATTTTTCCTTTTTTCTTTTCAAATATTAGATTTATGTGCATTTAGCATAATTTTTCAATTAATTGAGATAAAAAAATGGTCATTTTTCATATTTTAAATATGGATTAAGAATTTATTTAACTTGTATAGCTACCAATTGTCCTTATACATGCATTTATTTATTTTTAATCATTGTTTAATTAATTTAATTAACAAAAGCAATATATAAATTTATATTTAATTAACTTAATTACTAGAGTAAACTTTAGGTAAACTTTAATTACCAAAAGAAATATATAAACTTATATTTAATTAAGGTTATTTACTATGTTAAACATTTGGATAGATTTTTAGTAAATTTTAGATAAACCTCTCGACAAATATTTGGCAAGCATTTGGTAAATTTTTTTATAAATATTGGGTAAACCTTTAGTAAATCTCGTATAAACTTTTGATAAAGTTGGGATAAACATTGGGTAATTTTTGGGTAGACATTGATAAATCTTGAATAAACCTTGTATAATTTCAATTTTCATTAATTTTCTTGTAAATCTTGAGAATAACGTAGTAAACATTAAGTAGATTTTTAATAAACATTTTGTAATTTTAATTTTATCTAATTTTGTAGTAAACCTTAGATAAATTTCAGATAAACCTTAGATAATTTTTAAGCAAATATTGGTAGATCTTAAGTAAATCTTATGTAACTTCAATATTCATTAATTTTCTGATAAATATTGGAAATAACTTAAGTAAACCTTAAGTAAATATTTGATAAACTTTTTATAATTTCAATTTTCTTTAATTTTGTGATAAATCTTGGTAAATTTTGTGTAAATATTGTGTAATTCAAACTTTCATTAATTTTCTGGTAAATATTAGGTATAATTTAAATAAACTTTAAGTAAATCTTTGATTAACCTTTTATAACTTTAATTTTCTTTAATTTTGTGGTAAATTTTAAGTAATTCTTTGGTAAATCTTGGTAAATTTTGAATAAATCTTGTATAGTTTTAACTTTCATTAATTTTATGATAAATATTGGATAAATCTTGGGTATAACTTGAGTAAATATTAAGTAAATTTTTGATAAACTTTTTGTAAATTTAATTTTCATTAATATTGTGGTAAACATTAAATTTGATATTGTTGTGATATTTTTGGGCCCTTTTGACATGTTTGAAAAAAATTTTAGTATGATGGATATTTTTTAAAAAAAATTTAACATGTAAACCTTTGTTTCTGTAAAAGTCCGTTAACTAATTATGATTAGTATCTAATTTGCAATTTCCAATTAAATGAGTTTTTCAATTTTGTGGGCCACCCCTACTTGACATTAGAAGTGCTGAGATGTTGGAGTTTCCTTCATTAGAAATTTTTGCCCTCCACGGTTTTTTATTGTTTTTTTTTAATATTATTGACAATTTTTTTATTTTCATCTTCACAAATTTATTCACCAATTTATTTTTCATCTATAGTCACTTTTTTAATTCTATATTTTTTTATTCTCTTTCTTTGTTCTTTATCACGATTCTATTTCCTTTTGGCAGCCTTTACACTATTTTCGTTTCAAGTATACCGATTTGATCGTCTCAACCTTTTTATTTTCTTCGTCTTCCACCATCGCAGACTTTTTCTTGTTTCCGATATGATCTTCTCTAATCTCGTTGCCTTTCTCCCTCCCGTCCCATCTACTTCTTTGAAGAAGAGAAAAATTACAACTGAAATTCATGATAATGCTGCAATTATTTTTAGAATTTGACTTTCACTCTAAGTTCAATAAATTCATCAGGTTACTCTAACAGGAAGTTTTGAGATTGAGTTTGTTTATTTATTTTTTTTTGAGTTTTTGTTTGTGTTGTCGATTTCTTTTTTGTTCTTTTGTTTTTTTTTTTTTTTGTGAAAATCACTAAGATATTTCCAAAGGTATACCGAAGTATTCCCAATATATCTCTAAGATATACCCAAGGTATACTAGACTTTATAACTTTTGTTCACAACTGTTTTAGGCCAAGTTATTCTCAAGGTATACCAAACTTTATACCTTTTGTTCACAACTGTTTTAGGCCTAAGGTATCCCCAATATATACCAAAGGTATGCCCAAGATATATCAGACTTTATAGTTTTTGTTCACAACTGTTTTAGACCCAAGGTATCCCCAAGATATATCCAAGGTATACCGGACTTTATAGCCTTTTTCACATAACTATTTTAAGTGTAAAGTATCTCCAAAATATACCCAAAGTATGACCAAGGAATACTAAGAATTATCTTATGCTAAGCACTTTAAGCCAAAAGTATACCCGAGATATATTTAAAATATACAGAAAATGCTGATATAATTGTATAAAATATTTTTTGGTAATTTCGAAAAAAATATTGATGGAAGATAAAATTGTAATTATTTTTATTATTATTATTATTTTGTATTTATGAAAAATTCTCTTCTTTCATTCTAGAGAGATTGGGCTACTTCAATCAAAACAGCCCATGCAGCTAAGAATGATATCAATTTTTTTTTTTTTAGAAAAAGAACATTATATCATTTAAATAGGGTGTTTGACTTGCTATTCAGTGTTTCAGTGGCAATTTTTAAATTTTTTATATTTAATTAACTATTTTTTATAATTTTTTTTAAAATATATTTTTGAAAAAAAAAACTATATTTTTTTACTTTTATCCAAAGATAGTTCTCAAAATTTTAAAAATTAAAAATATAAATTTTTTTTAAAAAGTATTTTTTTAAAACACAATATAAGACGGACTCTAAAAGAGGCAACATATAAGACTACTATAAATACAAAGACTTCCTGTCAAAAATAAATAAAATAAAGGACTAAAATTACCACAAAAATTGCTATATTAAAACAGTGAAAGTGATGCCTTCAATTGGTTAAATGAAAAGCTATAACCAAGTGATGCTTGCAATTTCATCCCTTATTGCTGAATAATCATTCAATATTTAGAGCATCTCTCTTCGTATAGCTATTAGCTTAATAATTAAGTACTTACTTCATAACATAATACAACAAATTAAGAGTTCAATTCCTAAAAATATACATATATAAATTGATTTCAACACTTGGAAAACAAAAAAACATTAAGAGCACGAATAGGGTAATTATTTAGATGCACATTTAAATATACTAATTTTTCATTAATATGTATTGCACATGATTATTAGATATTAAACCCGTAATTAATCATAATTTGATTTTTATATTATTTTTTATTAATTTATTTCATCTTATTTAAAATATTAATTAATGTTTGAGCTAAATATAGAGGTATAATACCACAACAATGTTAATAAGCCAATTCAATTTCAATATTAATAGAACTCTTGTTCATAGATAAAATTCTAATGTTACTACTGCCTACTAATATTTGGGATGGGAGCGCAAATTTATCTCAAATATTAAGAGTTATATATAAAATAAAGGTATTGCACGTGATCATTTCATATTTAATTTAAATACTAATGATTGTTAATTATTTCTTATTTTTATATTTTATATAAAAGTAAATTATATTATACTACATATATAAATTTTAAAAACTTAACTCGTTATGTATATTATTAAAATTAATTAATTATTGAGCTATATAAAAATTATTAAGAAATTATTATAACAAGTATTTTAACCCTTAATTAATCACGTTAATTACGATATTAAAGTGCAATATTTTTTGTTGGTTTCTAAGCAGATCCAATTTAAGGATTAGTTCTCAAAAGATGCAAACCTCTTTTTGCATGCACACTTAGCAATTGCACCAAATCTTAAATTTAAACGAATAAATTAAACTTCTCTTATTTTGATATTTAGAAATTACTAGTTTTTTACTAACATGCTTTACATGTGACTATTAGATATTGAACTCGTCATTAATCACCATTTGGTTTTTATATAATTTTTTTTATTAATTTGTTTCATCTTGTTATGATATTTTATTTATAGTAAATTATAAGAGTGCATCTTTATATCAAATACTATAAAATTACTAATTTATCAATTATTAAGAGTTATATATAAAATAGAAGAAGTAAATATTTTATGGTTATAGTAATAATAAATTATGTATGGTGAATTATGGTGATGAATTTATAGATTTATTGATTATAATTTGATTGTTAATCATTTTGAACTTAATTATTTATCATTTTGAACTTGATTATTCATTGCATGTTCACCACTTATAAATTCAATATTTATATTTTGATTGTATATCATTTTGAATTTGATTATTTATTATCTTGAACATGATTGTTTATCATTTTGAACTTAATTGTTTATTGCATATTCATTATTTATAATACATTTTTATTACTTATTAAGTTATTTAATCATTTTATTACTTATTAATATTTAAGTTAATTAAATTTATATGTAGTAAAATTAATAAAATAAAATATTTTAATAGAAAAATATTTAAAATAATATAAAATAAAAAATAAATCAAATCAAATTAAAATAATATTAATATTAAATTTATATGGAGATGGTTGCTAATTTTATTTAATTCTTATATTATACCATATATATATATATATATATAAAGGAATTTTACAAAAATACCAAAAAATGAGAGTATTGTTTTTCATTTTACCACCATCCAATGTTTTTTTCATTTCTATCGAAAACAACTTTTTAAAATTACAATAGTACCTAAATCTCAAAATCACCCTAAAATATGCTCAGACAATATATCTTCTGCATACCTTTGGTATACCTTAGTGATATCTTGATTCAATTTTCACAAAAAAAAAAACAACAAAAGAAGAAGAACAATTAAATCATTAAAGAAGAAGAATAAAATTCAATCAAAATTCAAAATATCACAAAATTTCAAATAAACAGTTTGATATACCTTTTCGGAATACTTTGGGTATACATTGAGAATTCCTTAAGAATACCTCAGGAATATTTTGGACATACTTTGAATATACATTGAGAATTTCTTGGAAATTCACTAGAAGGAATTCCCTGAGTATACTTCGGTGATACTTCGGTATACCTTTGAGAATTCCATGAGAATACTTCGGGCATACATTGAGGATACTTTGAGTATATATTGGGAATTTCTTGAAAATTCCTTGAGAATAATTCAGTACACCTTTGAGAATTATATAGGAATATCTCTAGTATACCTTGGGGATACTTTCAATATACTTTAGGGATATGTTAGTCATTTTCACCAAAAAAGTAAAGAACAAAAAAGAGATAAACAACAACACAGATTTAAAAGAACAACTTGAAACGAAAATTGAAGGAATGAAAATTGAAGGAACAAAAGAAGAATAAGAAGAAGAGGTCATGGAAGAAGAAGCAGCAATCACATCTTCAACAACCAATCGCAATCTTAACCGGAAAATATCTTTTCCTCCTTAATCGTTAATGCTTCGTCGATTTTGCAAAAGAAGTTCAGTGATCGGCAGAGAATATCTTAGGCATACTTTGGATATATTTTGGTAATTCCTTGAGAATTCACTGGAAGGAATTTCCTAGAAATACCTTGGTGATACTTCAGTATACCTTTGGGAATTCCATGGAAATACCTCGGGCATACATTGGGGATACTTTGAGTATATCTTGGGAATTTCTTGAGAATTCCTTAAAAGGAATTTCCTGATAATACCTTAGATATACCTTAGGGATAATTCGGTGAACCTTTGGGAAATATATAAGAATATCTTTGGTATACCTTGGAAATACTTTCAATATACTTTGGGGATACTTTCAATATACTTTGGGGATATCCGAGTCATTTTCACCAAAAAAACAAAGAACAAAAAAAAGATCAACAATAACACAGATTTAAAAGAATAATTCGAAACGAAAATTAAAGGAACAAAAGAAGAAGAAAAGGTCATGGAAGTTGAAGTAATAGTTACATCTTCAACAACCAATCGCAGTCTTAACCGAAAACCATCTTCTTCCTCCTTAATCGCTAATGCTTCGTCGATTTTGCAAAAAAAGTTCAGTGATCGGTAGGGATGAAAAGAATTTTGGTACATATCAAAAGATAAAAAAACCATCGGTAAATTTGAAAAAAAAAACATTTAAATTTTTATAAACTGTGAAAATTCATCTAAAAAAACCTTGTCAATTTATCTTGCTCATTATGATTGTTAATTTATTTACTTTATACAAATTGTTTTGTACATTATATTTTTTTCTACAGTGCATTCCTAATAATTTTTATTAGATTATTTTTTCTTTCTTTTTAATATTAGTTATTTATTTTTTTATATATATAAAACATAGTTATCTAGTTTTAATAGAATCAATCTTTTAATTAATGAATTATTAATATTATTCACTAATAAATTAAATTATTAAATAACAAAAATTATCTCAATTAACTAATATAATCAGATTGACTTTTTAGTAAATTTATCTATCGCACATATTTTTACTTTTATATATAGTATGATAATATATATAAATATAAATATATATAATTTAATATAAATTTAATATAATATAAATTTATTGAGGTCTACTATATAAAACTCGTAAAAGTGTGGATGAAATGACGTGAATTTCTTTTAACTTAATTAGAAGTATCGAATTCAAATTCTAAATATGCAGCTATCTTAAAATTCATGAGATAATGTTTTGCTGTTTTTGAAGGTTTACCTGGCATGAACATAATTAATCTCAATATATAATTCTAATTAACAGATTAAGAATGCATATGGTCGGACAAAAAAAAATCCACTTATTAAGAACAATCAATCAATAAAAAATTACCATACTTAAAAAATTAGTAGAGTCCAATGATTTCCTCATTTAAACATACTGATTTTTATTAATTTGCCTTTTTATACTTGATTATTATATATTAAATTTGTCATTAATCACTATTTGATTTTTATATATTTTTATTTTTTAATTTTTTTTGTTTTATTATAATATTTTATTCATAATTATACACATGTGATGCACGTAATTTTTAATAACTAAACTTATTATTATTAAATAAATAATAATAATAATTTTGTTCAGTAAATTAATTTTAATTATTTTTTATTATCATATAATTAAGTCATTTTTAATTAAAATACTAATTGTTGTTAATTATATTTTATTATTATATTTTATATAAAAGTAAATTATATTATATTATGTACGTAAATTTTAAAAATTTAATTCGCTAGATATATTATTAAAATATTTTTTTCTTTTTTAATATTAATTCTAAAAACTTAATTCGTTAGATATATTATTAAAATATTTTTTCTTTATTTTTTAATATTAATTTTTTATTAACGCATCTTACATGTGGTTATTATATATCGGACTCATCATTAATTATCATTTGATCTTTATATAATATTTTTTTAATTAATTGATTTCATCTTAATATGATATTTTATTCATAATAAATTATAAGAGTGCATATTTATTTCAAATTTTATCAAATTACTAAAAATTGTATAAAATAGAAGTAGTAAGTAAAAAATATATCATTTTGTTTGTTCTTTTCAAATTATTAATTTATCAATTATTAATAATTATATATAAAATAAGATAATATATACTTTATAGTCATTTTGTCTCTCTCATATTTCTAATTATCTATTAATTAGATTTATCATTATTAAATAAATAATAATAATCTTATTTAAGAAATTCACAAATTAAGTCATATTTAATTTAAATAATTAATTATATTTAATTTTATATTTTAAATACTAATGAAGTTAATCAGTCCTATGTGCATCCTACATGGTGTCCTAAGTGTTTTTTATAATTAATCTCTCTCATTTTTAACCCTAATCCCAAATTCATTCTCTCTAAACCCTAGAATTCAAAGCTTCCAGCCGTCACTGATGATCTCCTTTCATCGCCATCACTCAGCTTCCATCGTCAGTCTTTCCATCGCCGTCACTTATCTTCAATCAACTCGTTGCAACTTGCAAATCGACACAGATCGGCGCAACTCGTTGTAACTCGCAAATTGAAGCTTCCATCGCCGACACTCATCTTCAAGCAGATCAGCGCAACTCGCAAACCAAATAGTTAAATGCTTCAAGTTCCGTTCGCAACTCCATCGAAGTAAATCTTCTGGCCAAATCGATAATATTTTTTATTTTTTGATTTCTGGGTTTTGTAAGTCCAGTGGAGAAATTTTAGTTTTAGTTTTATTTTTCTTTTGATTTTTGGTTTTGCTGTGTATACATTTTGAGTTTCTTTCACGCAGAGTTTTTCATTTTTTGATATTCATCAGAGGTTATGTTGCTGGGTTTGGTGATTTTGATTTTGAAAATACAGAAACTTTGCAATTCTTGTCACGCGATAAACTTTGCAATTCTAGGTTTGAAGATTTCTGGGTTCTAAATGCAGAAAGGGAACGATGAGTTTGACGAATTGTGAGTTGGACCCCAATTATGGGTTTGGTGAATCGTGATTTAGGGTTCATGAAGGGGAAAATTTTGATTAGAGTTATACGTCATTGGCCATGTCGGATGCCTGGGGGAAATGACTTATCAGACATTTCATTGCCATATAGGATGAAATTAACGGTGTTAGTGTAAAATACCTTGTATTTTTTTTTCTAACGGAATAAAATACATACCATATTTTCTCAAAAAAGAAAATATGGACCATTAGTTGAAAATGCATGAAATCATGTACCACATTTTTTGTATTTTTTTCCTAATAATAAAACTCAAATAAATATTATTTGCAGATTATGGAAAAAATATTTACCTAATTTTGTTTACATCAGTTTTTTCTTTTAATTATTTCTTCTTAAAATTTTCTTTTTTGGCTATTTTTCACTCTCTCAAATCTTTTCTTATTCAATTGTCCTAATTTATATAAAAAATTCGATTAAATCCTTTCTTTCCTTTTAATATTATTATCTGATTTTTTTATATATAAAATATAATTATTTAGTCCTAATAAAAATAGGCTTTTAATTAATAAATTATTAATACTATTTATTAAATGATAAAATTTATCCAATTAACTAATACAATCATGTTGGTTTTTTGGTAAATTTGTATTTTTTTTCTTATTTCCACTTTTATATATAGTTCCAGCTTTTTTTACTAACATACATTGTACATGATTATTAGATATTTGATTCGTAATTAATTATCATTTGATTTTTATATAATTTTTTGTTGTCCCTTATTTGGAATATTAATTAACTATTTAATGTTTGAGTTAAATATAGAGTAATAATGTTACAATGATGTTAATAAACTAATTTCATTTCAATATTAATATAATTCTTGATCATAAATAAAGTACTAATACCTGCTTGATACCTGCACTTTTTATCGGTGCATATTTATCTCAAATATTAAAATTAATATATAAAATAGAGATATTTATTTCAATATTAATAGAACTTCTTCGTTCTATGTACTTATTATATATTGGACTCGTATTATAACTCATATAAAAATTATTAATTTGTCCATTATTAAAGATTATATATAAAATAGAAATAGTAACTACTTTACTGTTATTTTGTCCGTCTCCAAAATTATTAATTTATCCATTATTAAAAGTCATAAATAACATAGAGATAGTAAATATTTTACGGTCATTTTATTTATTTCTTTATTTCCAATCATCCACGTGCACGTCATTTTTAATAATTAGACTCATCATTATTAAATAAATAAATAATAATAATTTTCTTCAGCAAATTAATTTTATTTACTTTTAATTATCATGTAATTAAATCATATTTAATTTGAATACTAATAATTGTTAATTATATCTGATTCTTATATTTTATATAAAAGAAAATTTTATTATACTATGCATGTAAATTTTAAAAACTTAACCTGCTTTATATATGATCAAAATAAATTAATTATTGAACTATATAAAAATTATTAAGAAATTATAATTTTTCAAATAACGTATAAGTATGTATTCAATATTTTGAAATTCATTTTATACATTATATGCATATTTGTAATTTAATTTAGATTTACCATTATATAAATTATATATGTCAATAAAAACTATTATTATTGTACTTTGAATGACAATATATTATCTTTATTTTTTTACCATGTATTCCTAATATTTTTTCATTAAATTATTTTTCTTTCTTTTTGATATTAAAATAAATAGAACTTTTGTTCATAGATAAAATCTTATTGCCAATAATATTTGGAATGAGCGCACATATTTTTCTCAAATTTAACTCCAAATTTTTAATTTATCTATTATTAGTAGTCATATATAAAATAAAAATAAAAAGTACTTTACAGTCGTAACTCAAGAGAATAAACTACAAAATTTTAATAAAAGTGAAAGACCTTAATTTTATTAAAAATCATAATGGGTATATATACAATTACAATACACGAAGTTTAGACTTAAATTTTATTAAGAATGGGTATATATACAATTAAAATATATGAAGTCAACCTAAAAGCAATATACATACTTTAGCAACATAATTCTATTTAGAATTTGAGAAATTCTTAACATTTTTTTATTAAATTAATTTTATCTTCCTTTTCAATATAAGTTATTTGATTTTTTTTATATATAAAATATATTCATTAATATGCATTACACGTGATTATTAGATATTCGACTCGTCATTAATTATTATTTGATTTTTATATAATAATAATTTTATCCAGTAAATTAATTTTAGTTACTTTTAACTATTATGTAATTAAATCATATTTAATTTAAATATTAATTGTTGTTAATTATATTTGTTTTTTATATCATACCATATATTGAAAAAAGCCATGCCAAATTATTTGGCTCATTAATTGTGCTTTCCTAAATTTTTTTTATTAAATTATTTTTTCTTTCTTTTTAATATTAGTTATATATTTTTTATATATAAAATATAGTTACCAACTTCTAATTAATGAATTATTAATACTATGTGTCTTGTACGTGATTGTTATATATAAAATAAATGTAGTAAGTACTTTACGGTCATTTTATTTGTTCCTCCTATTTCAACTTTTATATTATTATTATTGAAAGGTAAAATAAATTCCAATATTCATTAATTTATATAATTAAATTGATAATATTAAATTTTATTATTTTTTTGGAATAAATTAATATTTACTATATATTTTATATTATGCATTCGCGTTTTTTCTCTTTTAATATTAGTAATATTAATTTTGTTTCTTTTTAATATTAGTTATTTGTTTTTTTATATATAAAAACATAATTATCTAATCCTAATAGATTTGAACTTCTAACTAATAAATTATTAATATTATTCACTAATAATTAAATTATTAAATAACAAAATGAACCAAATTAACTAATTCACTAATAAACTAAATTATTAAATAACAAAATTAATCCAATTAACTAATATAATTATGTTGGTTTTTTTGTAAATCTACCTATCCCCGTTCCCATTTTTATATATAGGATGATATGATGATAAATTTTTTTGAAAGTAATGAGTAGGATTTGAATAATAATGGATCAATATATATGTTTTTTTTTTCAGCAACAAAAAATTCAATTGACCCAAGTAAATGGGTATCTACCACTGAGCTAGCAACAATGATTTTAGTATATACAGGAGATCCACAAATGAATCTTTGCTTTACTTCATATGAATTATTTATGCATAAAAAGCCAACACTTCTGCTCAACAAAGGCATGATTAATTATAAAAGATGGAAACCCATTAGGAACCAATAAAGAAGATGGAAACCAAACAATAATACAGAATTGTCACTTTGAGTGGAAATTGAAAAGGAAAATAATAAAAATCCCAATATGGGTTACTTTTTTTTTTTTTTTTAATATGATAAAAGGATTAATTTTATTTAATAAAATAATGGAAGAAGGTGGCATTCGTGTGGAATGCTCACTCCTCTCTCATTTACTAATATTATCTTATTCCCACAATCCTTCATCTTTATGCTCTCCGATTCAGCAATCCTTTTTTTTTTTTTTTTTGACAAACTTCCATTCTGTTCTTTGAGGAAAAAAGATATTGGGTCAGAGTGTATCTGTAGATTTTTATTTTATTTTGTGGTATATATATAGAATTTATATTAAGTCCATATAAAGAAAGGTTAGGTATGCATGTGCACAAATTCAGGTTAATTAAATTAAGAAACAAAAGTGTATTTTGATCATTAAAACAATTAGCTAACTGTGTGGTTGAACTAAAAAGGTGAGAGAATTGTGATTAATTTGTCTAAATATGCAAATGCTTCTTCATAAACTACCTACATATCATGAAATAGTTAAGAAAAAACGAAATATCAATACTCAAAAACGATGATATAACCGAAGAAGAAACGTATGACTTGAAAAAGAATGCAATTTTCCTTTATTTCATGTATATGGAAAGAGTAATTTTGTGGTGCAGAACCATTGAATCATAAACTTTTAATCTCATCTATTGATTATCAATTGCTGATATTAAAAGTCAATAATTTAATGGTTCTAAAGTTATAAATATAAATTGCACTAAGTACACTACAAAAACCATCTTACGGAAATGATAAAAAATCAGTTGATTTATTATTTTTGTCTTATCAAATATATAGCGATGCTTTAGTCATGAGTACTCATGAACTTGTATAACTGCCCTAAAGTGCATTTTTACTTTATGGATTGATAAAATTATCGCTATCTTTGTATCCATAACTAGATGACTCAAGATTCTTAAGGGTTTGGATTAATCTTTGTTATCTATGTGTGGTTATTTTTCTTTTTTTCTCTCTTTTTTTTTATTGTGGTTAGATCACATAACAAATTCATCAATTTATATTTCAATGTATTTTTGATTGATGAGTTCTCCTATACATTGAAGGTTTTTCTACAATTTCAAAGAAATTAATAAACATGCATGCAATTTTTAATAAAGCAAAATGGCTTCATGTACATTAATGTATGCACAATTTCTTTATTCCAAATCAAAAGTTTTATTTATCATCTCAAACCCAAAAAGAAAAAAAAAAGTTTCATTTATATATCATCTTTGTCATATCCAAAGCAATTTCTTTGACCAGCTTATCATTTTCTTCAATTTTTGTTATTAATTTTTCAATTTGGACAATAATCAAAATTCAACTTGAGTCTAATTCTTTTTCTTTCATGAAAAACCTTCTGATAATTAAACCTACATATATATTTTGCACACCATAAAGTATATTTACCCAAATTTCTTGACCATAAACTATACTAATTTTATTTGAATGACTAATTAGTGGACAGAGTCAGAGGACCCCGCATTTGCCTCCACCAACTGTCTTCTCCCTCCATAAATACCCTTGTTGAGGGCGTGTGTCTTCCACACTTGCTTCTTCTCTAGTTCCTCTTCAATCTATTATATTCTCATAAATTTAATTTCTTTATCATCATTGCCTTCAATGGCAAGTAACCAATCCTCTCTCAACAACACCCAAGAAATCGAACCCACCAACGACTTCGACTACTCAAAAAGAGCACAATGGCTCAGAGCAGCCGTTCTTGGAGCCAACGACGGCCTGGTCTCCACCGCATCGTTGATGATGGGTGTTGGTGCTGTTAAGGAAGATGTCAAGGCCATGATATTAACTGGGTTTGCTGGGTTGGTAGCTGGGGCTTGTAGTATGGCCATAGGTGAGTTTGTGTCTGTTTATTCACAGTTGGATATAGAGTTAGCTCAGATGAAGAGAGATAAAGAAAAAGGAGGCAATGGCAGCAAAGAAGAAGATGATGAAGGAGAGAAGGAAAGTTTACCAAACCCATTACAAGCAGCTGTAACTTCAGCTTTTGCCTTCTCAGTGGGAGCAATGGTGCCATTGTTAGCTGCTTCTTTTATAAGAAATTATAAGGCAAGAGTAGGTGTTGTGGTTGGGGCAGTGAGCTTGGCTTTGTTGGTATTTGGGTGGTTAGGTGCTGTGTTGGGGAAGGCACCAGTGGTCAGGTCTTCACTTAGAGTTTTTGTTGGTGGGCTCCTTGCTATGGCTATGACCTTCGGTTTAGCCAAGTTAATCGGCTCGACTGCCCTGTGATACCGATTCTTCATTTACTTTTTTTATTCATAGGACTCCGACTATGGTTTAACTCGAAACTTGACACTTCTTATAATAATTATGTTGTTGTTATGCAATTTAAATAATGCTTGTATATCGACTGAATCTATATATATAGTCAATCAAATAATGTCATATAAGTAAAATAATTATATGACAAAGTTGGATTTCGGTTAACACTCATGACGGGTTAATTATTATAATAATAAAATAATAAAAAGAATAAAGAGAAGAAGTGGGGTGGTAACTACCTACTTTGGGGAATGGAAGTTATTAGAGTGGCCTACAAAAACTTATGTTCATTTTGTTCTTCAACCCCAATCTTTGGCACTCTATTACTAGAAAAAAAGAAGCAGAAAAATCTATGAGAAGTGTTTAGAAATTACATTGCACTTATTGTACAAACTCTTATATATATATATAAATTTTTTCACTTAATTGATGTTCATTTGTATTATGAATTAATTGGATTTTAAATCAATTAACAAAATTCGTGATATAAACATAGTATGAAGGAAATTATGATAAAATCATGATATTGAGATTTATATCACATGCAATTATGGTTATATCTAAATTATTCCTAGTTATAGGATTAGCAAGACTGGACATTGTTGATCCTGATATACTATCATATGTTATACTACTTGATTGGATCAAACAAGATATCTCATAATCTGTAGACATGAGTTGTCTAGAGTTAATATATGGATATTTGGTAGAGTAGTTAAGTTCATTGGATAACCTGCTATGAGACCATCATATGAATCTTCTATTCTATGTCAGTGATAGTCTCATCATTGCAATGGTGCAAATATCCTTAGACTTAAGACGCTCAAGGTTATCTTGGATACTGATTTTGCATGTCCCGCTCGGGATCCCCCATTTTCCAGTGGGAAAATTCGAAAATTATCCAACCGTTACACCTATTTAAACATGTATACTAGAGAAGGCACATGTCCCCCTTGGGACTATGCCCAACAGTTCAAAAAATTTTGATCGTTAGAAGGTTCCCGGTCGAGAATCTGCTCGTCTAGCTCGGAACTGCCTCAATAGCAGCTTTTTATAACTGCCACCAATCAAATTCCATCTGCCTTAACTCCTATTAAATCCCTTCAAACGGTAACATACATCTTCAAACCTATAAATACCTCACTTTTGCATCCAAACTCTCTCTCTCTCTCAAATTTTTTCTCTCTACCCTCAAAATTATCAATTACTCTCACTTCTCATCCTTTCAAATGGCACCAAAAACTGGAACTTTGAATCTAGATCATCCAAAGGCAAAGGAGTGACATCTTTTTCATCCAACTTCACCTCTTACAATGACATCTTCAATGCTTTCTTAAATAAGGAGAAAAAGTGCTATGCAAATATCACTGCTAAGAAATCCATCTTCAACAGAACCATCAACCTAGATGATATTGAAAAGTTAGGTGTCAAAGATGAAGTTATTGGCACTCTTGAAGAAATGAGGTGGACCAATTTCGTGATGCCCCTTGAAAATGGACATGATGAACTCACCACTAAATTCCTCTCCACTCTTCAAGTCATTAAAGACCCAAAACATCATCTTGGCTATTGTGGGGTTCAATTCGTTTCTTTGGCCGAGAACAAGAGATGACAAAGCACTAACTTACAGATCCTTTTGGTTTCAAGAAGGTAGGCCTTCTCAATGATCAAGTTATGCATCTCTCTCCCCTTAATATGTGGAAAAATATTTCTCTTGAAACTCATCTTGACAAGATATCAAATGTCAAACACATAAAAAAAACTTTCTCATTTCATTCTCCACCATATTATCACTTTTACTATCAATGTAAGAAGTGAAAATTGTTAGAGATGTGCCCAAAAGGCAATCGCCTTAAGCATTTAGTGTACACATTCATAAAGGCATTCTTTCATTATATTAGTATTCATTTACATATGAATTGATATAGATCTTAAACTGATTAATAAAAGTCCATGATATGAAACATAGCATGAAGGAAATCATGATGGGATCATGATAATGAGATTCCTATCATATGTAATTATGTTTGTATCTAAATTATCCCTAGTCAT
>CATIWF010114595.1:0-20651 GCA_949630135.1 Balakata baccata
TTTTTTTGTGTTATTGAATTAAAAATGTAATGGAAGTTAAAAATTTGAAATATAATTTTTTTTATATAATGTAGAATATTTAAATTTTATTGTTTTAATGTTATTTTTATACGATTTGATGAATTATTTTAATTTAAATGTCTTGAATTTTTATTTTGTTTGCTTTATTTGATTTTGTAGTAATTTATAATAGATTATTTGTATATTTTTATTAATTTTTAATTATTTATATAGTTTGAATTTTATTTTATTTAAAATTTTTAATAATAAACGGGTAATTAAATTGATTTGAGACGGGTATGGATAAATGTTTATATAATAGGGTTCGGGTAGAAAATTTTTTATTGGTACCCTACCTATTACCATTCCAAAGTGGTGGTGGACTTTATGGTTAGTTATTAGAGTTTTTTTGAAGAAAGAAAGAAATCTTGCTGAAATTGTATTCCGAATTTTACGAATTTAGATATTAATTGTTTAATTTTAATGAAAACAATATAAGTCATGCTTAACATTGTGTTTGGAAAAAACATTTTGTATTTATAATTTTTTTTAGATTTAAAAACTGTTTTTAGTACAAGCAGATAAATAAATATTTTTTCTAAAAATAAACTTAAAAAAAATAATTTATAAAAAATTAGAAAAATCAATTAATTAAATTAAAAAAATGTAAAACTTGCTTTTAAAACTTTCCATTGCACGTCCAAACATCCGTATAATAGAAAAAGTAGAACTTAGAAAGGAGCTTTTGGTTAGAGAAATATAGTAGGGGTATATTGGTAATTTGATTTAAAAATGTGAAATTTTTTCAATTTTGTACTGTTATTAGCCAAAAGTTGATGAACAACAACGAAATATAAGAAGGCCCATTAAGCCCAATTAGAGCACAAACATGGGCTTTAATTGAGCCCAATTAATCCCAAATATATCTCGAAACAACAACAAAGCAAAACCCTCAAATCGCAGTTCCTCAGATCCGCGCCACACCTCCGGTCGCTGCGCATCCTCCTCAATTGCTTTCTATCAGGTACTCTTGAATTTCTGTGTAAACGCAGTAGGGAAGAAGAATTCCTATATTTTTTTCTGCTTGTCGTGTTTATGCGAGTTAGTATTTTCGATCTATAAAGAAAAAAAATATAAAGATATATTTTTTTTCTTTTTTGGATGTTATCTCAATTCTATTTTTATGCTTTTAGGAGTAACTCTGTTGTTCTGAAAAATCATGCTATCATTCAATATTTTCTTTTGTTACCAAAGATTTCGATTTTTGTTATATTAAATTAAAGAGATTAGTAGCATTTTTTAATTCTTAATATATTTAAGTATGGGTAATAGAATTGCTTCAACTGGATTTAGTTGTTATGATAACTTAAGTTTATAGAAGGTCTTTAGTTTTTATAATTTTAATTGTGACAAATTTTTGTTAAAAACAACAAATTTCAGATTATCACTTCATTTGAACTTTACTCGAGTTGCTATAGCTACAAAAGCTTATATACTAAGTGTATCTCTATCTGCCTTGGAAATTTTGTAGATCATGTTACATTGAAATTTTAGTCTTTTTTTTTTTTTTTTGGGTTTAAACTTTTGCAATCAACTTACACTGTCATTTGTTCGGTATTTATGCTTGTTATTGCAGATTCTAGAGGTTTCCTAATTCACTGCATTTAATTTTGTTTCAAGATGTCATCGCGTTTCTGGGGACAGGTTTGTTATATATTTAGCTAATTGGGATTTCTATTTAACTGTCATGTCAATGTAATTGATGTTACTTTCTGCGTCTTTTTTATTTATTTTCATTTGTTTTCTTATCATTTTAGGGAAGTGACTCAGAGGAAGAAGAGACTGATATTGATGAGGAGGTTGATGATGTTGCAGTTCCCGAGTCAACAAATCAAAATGTACAGAACAGATATCTCAGAGGAACTGCTAGTGACTCTGATGATTCTGATGACCAAAAACGTGTTGTCAGGTCAGCTAGAGATAAAAGGTTCGAGGAGCTGACATTATCTGTTGAGCAGATTAAGAATGCAATGAAGATCAATGATTGGGTGAGTTTGCAAGAGTCCTTTGATAAAATCAACAGGCAGCTTGAGAAAGTCATGCGAGTGACAGAATCTGACAGAGTGCCTACCCTTTACATCAAAGCTCTTGTGATGTTGGAGGATTTCTTGAATGAGGCTTTGGCTAATAAGGAGGCAAAGAAGAAGATGAGCAGTAGTAATGCTAAGGCCTTGAATTCAATGAAGCAGAAACTGAAGAAGAACAATAAGCAGTATGAGGATTTGATTAATAAATTTAGGGAAAATCCTGAGAGTGAGGTGGAACAGGGGGGAGATGATGACTCAGTGGATGATGATGACTCAGTGGACGAGTTTGATGAGGATGTTGCAATGTCTGATGAGGATCAAGAGGAGGAGGAGGAGGATCGTCAGGATAATCAAACTGAGCTTGAAGGAGAGTGGCAGAAGATGTTGAGCAAGAAAGATAAGCTCATGGATAAGCAATTTATGAAAGATCCTAGTGAAATTACTTGGGATATTGTAAACAAAAAGTTTAAAGAGGTTGTTGCTGCTCGAGGTAGGAAGGGAACTGGAAGATTTGAGCAGGTAGAGCAACTAACTTTCTTGACTAAGGTTGCTAAGACACCAGCGCAGAAGCTTGAGATTCTTTTCAGTGTGGTCAGTGCTCAGTTTGATGTGAACCCAGGACTGAGTGGTCATATGCCTATAAATGTGTGGAAGAAGTGCGTGCAGAATATGCAGGCTATTCTTGATATTCTTGTGCAGCATCCCAATATTGTGGTGGATGATATGGTTGAACCTGATGAGAATGAAACCCAGAAGGGGGCTGACTATAATGGGACAATTCGAGTTTGGGGAAACTTGGTGGCTTTTCTTGAGAGAATAGATACTGAGTTCTTCAAAAGTTTGCAATGCATTGATCCACATACACGTGATTATGTTGAGAGACTGCGGGATGAACCGCTGTTTTTGATTCTTGCTCAAAATGTTCAGGAGTATCTCGAGCAAACTGGAGATTTTAAAGCTGCATCAAAGGTTGCTTTAAGGCGGGTTGAGCTTATATATTACAAACCGCAAGAGGTTTATGATGCTATGAGGAAGTTGGCTGAACAAGCAGATGATAGGGTTAATGCTGAGGAGCCAAAGGTTGAGGACAGTAGGGGTCCATCAGCATTTGTTGCTACTCCTGAAATTGTGCCTCGAAAGCCTACATTTCCTGAGAACGGCAGGACAATGATGGATATGTTAGTCTCTCTCATATACAAGTACGGAGATGAGCGAACTAAAGCTCGTGCAATGCTCTGTGACATCTACCAGCATGCACTCCTCGATGAGTTCTCAACTTCCAGAGACTTGTTATTGATGAGTCACCTGCAAGATAGTATCCAACACATGGATATTTCAAGCCAGATACTTTTCAACAGGGCAATGGCACAGCTTGGTTTATGTGCATTCCGTGTTGGGTTAATTACTGAAGGACATGGTTGTCTTTCTGAGCTGTATTCTGGTGGAAGGGTGAAGGAGTTGCTTGCTCAGGGTGTTTCTCAAAGTCGGTATCATGAGAAGACTCCAGAGCAGGTACTATTTGTTCTGAATTATTTTGTTATATTTGTCAACCTGTGTCGATAATTATTATCTTTCTTTTGTTATTTAAAGTACTCAGTACTCAACTAGCTGTGGGTAAAAGTTGTCAAATAAGTATTTTAGAGCATCTCTTTTAGCTTATAGGAATGGATGGTGCTGAAATTTTGTGGAAAAGAAAATGGAAGTGAATCATAACTCAATAGGACACAGGATGTTTTAAATCATCTGTCCATGTTGCAAGGTTGAGTAGATATTGCTACATGGCCTACATTTCATACCTGCATCCGTCTACTCGACAAGTTTGAGATAGAGTACTTGCTAGTTTTTTCACATTTTCCTAGTTAGCATTCATAAAGAATTCTAAATACAAATTATGCGAAGTACTGTCTGTTGGTTAATATGCGACTTAAGGAACAAATTGTTATCTGTCTGTTAATTTGTGAGTGGTGAATGCAATTCTTGCTGATATTAAAGAGTGGAGATGTGGACTAGTGTAAACAAATTGCATGAATCGTTCCAACAGATGGCAGCTCTTTTTATAGTTAAAAGAGTATTTACTGGTTCTATAATTCATTGCAATTTAACTGTGCATTCTGGCAATTTAAATTTCAACTTGTGGAGAGTGTTAATTGCCATGATCTGCACACAAAAAAAAAAAAGGGAAAAAAGAAAAATGATTGGCTAGTGAAAAATATGATGCTGGATTTTTTTTTCCCTATTGGTAAACGTTGTTGCTCATGCATGTTTGCTGTAAAATATTGTTCTTAATGTATGGATAATGTGGCTTAGCATTTAAAATTCGTATGATGTTTACTTATTCGTCCATCCATTCATCCATTGACTGTTGTAAATTGGTTTTTACAGGAAAGGCTTGAAAGGAGACGCCAAATGCCATATCACATGCACATAAATCTCGAGCTTCTGGAGGCTGTCCACCTTATCTGTGCTATGCTACTGGAGGTCCCTAACATGGCAGCCAATACTCATGATGCGAAGCGCAGAGTCATTAGCAAGACATTCAAGCGGTTGCTTGAAGTTAGTGAGAGACAAACTTTCACGGGGCCTCCTGAAAATGTCAGGGATCATGTAATGGCTTCCACCAGGGCTCTCATAAAAGGAGATTTCCAGAAAGCTTTTGATGTCATAAACTCTCTTGACGTTTGGAGGCTCCTTAGGAACAAAGACACTGTTCTTGAGATGCTTAAGGCCAAGATTAAGGAAGAAGCTCTGAGGACATACCTTCTTATCTACTCCTCTTCGTATGAATCACTTAGCTTGGATCAGCTCACCAAAATGTTTGACCTCTCAGGAGCCCAAACACACAGCATTGTCAGCAAAATGATGATTAATGAGGAGCTCCATGCAAGTTGGGACCAGCCAACACAGTGCACTGTTTTCCATGATGTCGAGCACACGAGGTTGCAGGCTTTGGCATTCCAATTAGCAGAGAAGTTGTCAGTCCTTGCTGAGAGCAACGAAAGAGCAATAGAAGCAAGGATTGGTGGTGGCAGTTTGGATCTGCCTTTTCGACGGAAAGACAGTCAAGATTATGCCAGTATGGCTGCCGGGAGTGGCAAGTGGCAAGACAATTTGACTTTCACTCAATCAAGGCAAGGTTCTGCACGTTCAGGGTATAATGTTTCTGGTGGAAGACCACCTGCAATGGGCCAAGCTACAGCCGGAGGCTATTCAAGAGGGACTGGACGAGCTGGTGGATATCGAGACTCTGCATATGGTGGGTCTGGAAGTTCAGCCAGGGGATCTCACATGGATGCTTCGAACCGCATGGTTAGCCTCAACAGGGGACTTCGTGCTTAGGGATACTGAAAGAATAAGAGCCAATCAAATTTCTTCTTCGTAGTAATTATCTTCTGTTGAAATTTTGTTGGTTCCAGATTATTTAATTTTCACATTGCGGTTTATCTATCTTTTTGCAGCGGATTTTGCATTTAAAAAACTAATGGTAATTTTTATTTCGGCTAATGAGATCTGATTAAAACTTCAATATTATCTCGAAATTGCAAAATTATTTTAAATCCGTATCAATAACAATACTGTTAACCACTTATCTAAAAAGACATTACAGCGGGTATAGGAGGATCTGGGGAGGCCTACTTGTCGATAGGTCGACATCGGCCAAGCCATATGCCTACTGTTGGGAAAAAAAATCAAATAAAAAAAAACTTCAAGCCAGCATATAAAATTTACGTGGTTCGATTATCAATTGCCTATGTTCATGAAAAATAATCAATTATTTGCTATATAAGAAAATAAACAATTGCAATACAATAAAATTGTATATCTCTTTAATGTCTTGAACTTATTTATATTTATAGACACCAAAAATTATCTACCTAAGAATAGAAATAGAAATTATTTTCCAAATCTAAATAACTTTTCTTTATTCAAGTCTTAAAAACTTATTCTAATCCAAATATAATTTAGATTTCCACAGTTTAAAAATTAAATCCCAACAAATACCCAGAGGTAATGCGTTTTCAATAGATCTATCTATACCTATAAGACATGGATATGAAGAATAGAGGTCCAATGACCAAAAGGAGTCAATGCGGAATCCGAGAGACGTCAATCCTTACCACACATTAAATACTACTGATAGGAATAGATTTAGCGCATTAAATGTGTAATTGCTAGAATAGAAGTAGAAAAAGCAGCTGGCAGGAGTGACATACCACACATAACAGGGAATCATTGCTAAACGCCAAGTAAATCATAAGATGTTAGGAAATTCATCGCTTGATGGATGGAGACAGCTGACCCATGTATAAAAAGACCTCCATTACAGGTAAAAAGTTAAATATCATTCCTCCAAGCCTCACCTTCACTTATTTTCTCCATATTCTTATTCAATTATCTGACTTCCATCGTTAGAGGGAATTCACCGGAATAACTCTAGCGTCATATCTCTAATTCTTCTTTGCCTTGCAAGACTAAGAGGTGCTGGAGACTTGATCATCAAATACATGCTAAACAAATAATTTTTACTTAAATATAAATATAATTATTTATTAATTATACATAATTATAACTGAAATACTATGAGTACATAAAACTGTGAAATAATATTGATACATTATTCCATTCATATAATATAGTATAATTCCATATAAATCGGTTTATTATCACTCGAAATGTTATTTGAGATTCATATCGGTTTCAAATAATTTAGTTCGGTCTAACGCTCAACAAGGTTCAGCTACACCATTAAACCCATGGCATGTATTATAGATTAGATTGTACGGTGTAGATTAATTTCATTTCACAAATCTACGGTCTCAAGGAAACCACAGTATAATATTTACTTTCAAGAGCTTCAAAGGGAGCTCTGCTTCACAGAGCAAAAATGGCTACGCAAAACCTCTCTGATCCATCACAGATCTTAATGGATCCACTATTCCACATCCTCAAAATCGTCCCCTTCTCAATCCTCCGCCCTCCTCGCCTCCGCCTGAAGCTCCCTTCCTTCACTCTCCCCTCGCCGATGACGGTGTTTGCCCTTGTCCTCCTCACCTACTTTATGGTTGTCTCGGGCATCGTCTACGACGTCATTGTGGAGCCTCCAGGCATCGGCTCCACCCAGGACCCGGTAACCGGGTCCGTCCGACCCGTTGTGTTTCTCCCTGGGCGAGTCAATGGTCAGTACATCATCGAGGGTTTGTCGTCAGGGTTTATGTTCGTGCTTGGTGGAGTTGGAATTGTTCTGATGGATCTTGCGCTGGACAAGAATCGCGCTAAGAGTGTGAAGGTTTCTTATGCCTCCGCTGGGATTTCGTCGGTGATCATCGCCTATGTAATGAGTATGCTCTTTATTCGCATCAAGATCCCTGCCTATCTTAGATGAATTTATTTAGTTTAACTTTTTGCGATAATGGATTTTGATTATCTGGATGATTCTTGATTTACTTGTTCAATAGACATTAGACACTAAGAGAACTAGATTTTGCAGCGTCTCTCGGGCTAATGTATTGTTGTTTGGCATTCGTCATTCACCAAATACCTGTTAACAAATTTCATGGTGATAAATCCCACCCTTCTGTTGAAGAAGAAATTTAACATTTTGGTTTTCAAATTCAATTGATAGAGAACAAACTAAGTGGCCCATGGCCCTATTGATCATCTAGAATTGATTTGTTGATTTTTCAATTTCTTCCCAGTTTTATAATTTAATCAGAACAGTAAGTATTTAGAGGGAGTGTTTCGGATGTTAGACTGGGAAATTGTTAGCACTGTTTCATAATTTGGATGCTTGATCATGTTTGCTGCTTACATAGTTGTAAAAACAACTTTTTTCCCCACTGTTCTACTGCAGCTCTGACTTGTCACACTCCAAAATTCAAAATTTAATAGTAGATTTTGGATTTTTTTCTTTTATTCTACTGCACCACTGACTTGTCACACCAAAGCTCAATCCTTCATACCACTTTGGAAATCTGTGGTTTCCTCCTGTAAAGAATTACAACAACACGTATGACAAACGATTGATGATCTGATTTAGTTTCCATATGTCTAGTTAATAACTTAGTGCCTGGACAAATTCTCAAAGTTCTAGATAGAGCTGTGAGGATCAGAATTTTGTTTCTATGGGTTTTTCTTTTTTTCATTTTAAGTGAGGCACATTGTTATCTGGATAATGTTGTTGTTCTCTGCTCTCTGCTTGTGCCTTTTCCAACCGGAGGCCAATGCTGTTTGTGAGGCATACGCCTTAAGCCAGCCACAGGGCGCAAAAAAGGCTCACCTCATTCATACTGGAGCTTATCCAGCAGTATTCCTAATTTTTCCCTTTCTTTTGTTTTTCTTTTTGGAAGTTCCAATGAAACTTTATTCTGATGAAAATAGTCAATACAAACCTATCTTACCAAAAGCATAAAAGAAAAGAATTGAAGAAACCAAGTATGAAAAGAGTCAAAGGAATGAAAACCACTCCACCCTACTTTCTGATTAACTCTCTTGGAGCATGATTATCCCATTACAAATTGAATCGCAAAAGGTGATGCGGCAACAAAATGCAAGTTTGCATGGATAATTAGCAAGCTTTCAATATTGCAAGCTTGCAAAATATGAAAATGGAGAGAAGCAATTTCAAAAGAATTAAAAATTCTAATGGGTCCTATTTATATTATTTTATAATAAAATTGATATTATTTTAATAATTAATAGTAATTGATATGTAAATAATTGATGTAATAAAATTAAAGTAATTATTAAAAATTAATATAATATTATTAAAATAATTAATATATAGTTAATAATATTTAATTTTAAAATATAATTATGTATTTTAATTAAAATAACTATAATTAATGATAAAATTTAATTTATTTGACAATTGAAAGAATATAATATTTTAATTGTTAATATTGAATATAATATATTAAAATATTAATTGGTTCTACAAATTGAAATCTATATCAATTGTAGGGAAGAAATACATTTGAAAATGTGATTAAAATTTTACTAATGTGCCAGTAGGGATCATTATTTGCAATTGTAAATCAATTTCATTGATAAAGATGCTCTTACTATCCAAACCCTAACCAGTAATGCTCTCTCTCTTAATGTCTCTCGAAGATACAATCTCATTCTTTTTCTTTTTGGATCGTGTTAGTATCGTGTCAAATTTTGTTAGCTTTTGTTAGCTCTATTCAATACTTGTGTAGATATAGCATATCACTGCAATAATGTCAAAGCGTCAGTCTCATTTTTAGCATGTACCACAGCCAAATAAACACCAATTATCTGCAAGAAAATTAAGAAAATTTCGAAATTCGGTCCATCTTCTTCTACGATTTCTTCTTTTCTGCTTACTTCAGGATCTATAAATACCAGCAGAAAGAAAATGAAGTGAAAGAGCGAAAACTGAAAGCTAGTTGAGAGTGGAGTAGCAGAGAGTTACTCCACAATGAAGCTTATATTCAAGAAAGAAAAGCTAAGCAAAACCGATGTTAAAAACCGATTGGCGATTCCCATTAATTCACCGAAAGATCTGCCTGGATTCAGGAGGAAGCATTTTCTTGATTTGAAGGTCAAGTACAAGTGTTTCGGTGCAGCAAGAGAAAGAAAGGTTTGTATGCAAAGCCATTTTTCAGCAAAGGCTGGCTCAAATTTGTCTGCCCTAATGATATAAGAATCAGTGATAGCTTTCTTTTCTTCAAGATAAACACAGCTGAGTCTAAGATTCAACTTCGGAGGAAGATTTTACTGCTTCGCTAATTTTGAAGACAAATGAGTTTGAATGTTTGAGAAAATAAGCAAAGAGGGCGTATTCAATTAGGATTTTAGAAGATTTTAATAGATTTAAAAAGTCAAATTGTATTAAATTAGGATTTATAAGGATTGTATAAAAGTTACGAGCTATTTAATTAAAATTTTTAAAGATTTAAAAAAAGTATATAAAAATAAAGTGATATTAAATTTGTAATTTTAAAAACTTAAAAAAAGTATATAAAAGTAACGTGATATTTAATTAAAATTTATAAAAACTCTATAAAAGTAAGATGATATTTAAAAAATAACTGATTTTTATAAATATCAGATTTTTAAAGATTTTGAAATACTTTTTTTATGTAATTATATATATAAAAAATCATTGCAAAAATCTTTTACTTTCTCGTAAGAATTTCAATAGGCTTTTTCATAAAAGCCTATAAAAATTATTGACAAGTTTATAAATTCTATAAAAATTATTAAAAATCTTTAAATTTTGTAAAAGTTATTAACTTAAAAAAAAAAAAGGTCTATAAATATCTTTTAAAATTATAATTAAATACACCCTTGTAGAAATTGTTTGGACAATCTTTGAGTTTTTCATGTTTTGCAAATATTGAATAAATTATTTATGGATGAATTTCCTTAAATAAAAGAAAAGGAAAAAAAATAGATCTATTTCTGAGGTGTTTTGCTGCGAATTTGCCGCAAATGGGGTTTTTGTTTATTTATTTATTATTTTTATATCCTGTTTTGATATCAAAATTTCTTATAGTGAGAAACAATATGTATCTAAATCCGTTACAAAATATTATATATATATAATTTAATTTATATTTTAAGAATAATTTATTATAAAAATAATAAAATAAAAATATAGTATTTATTTAAAAATAAGAATATATTTTTTATTTAAAAAATTATATAACTAATTAAAATAATAAAAAAAATATAATAGGACAGAGTCGGGGATGGACTGGAATTTCGGGAGTGAATTTCGTCCGAATCCAGCCGTTGCCATTTCTAATATTCTTATTCAGGAAAACAGAAAAATATAGAATGTCATTTTCAAATTAAATAAAAAATAAAAAATCAATTATTATAGAAAAGAAGAAATTACACGATTGGGTAGAAAATTCAAGAAAATAGGTAAGGTTGATAACCAATCCCCACCGCCAAGGCAACGGTCTAGCAGTCAAAATTGACCACTAAACTTTCGGATTTCTTTCCTTTGCCAGGAAGGATTCCAATCTTCCGTCCTTCTCTTCAGTCCGCTATCTCCTCTATATAAACTCACCTTTCTTCCCTTCCTTCCCCATCTTATCATTCTATTTCTTCTCTTCTTCAAAGCCAATATCCTCCAAACAAGCCTTTAAGATTCTCAAATATGCAGATCTTCGTCAAAACCCTAACCGGCAAGACCATTACTCTCGATGTCGAGAGCTCCGACACAATTGATAACGTCAAGGCTAAGATCCAAGATAAGGAAGGAATCCCACCCGACCAGCAGAGGTTGATCTTCGCCGGTAAACAGCTTGAAGACGGTCGTACTTTGGCCGACTATAATATCCAGAAGGAGTCCACTCTCCATCTCGTTCTCCGTCTGCGTGGCGGTATGCAGATCTTTGTCAAGACTCTCACCGGCAAGACTATTACTCTCGAGGTTGAGAGTTCTGATACCATCGATAACGTTAAGGCCAAGATTCAGGATAAGGAGGGTATTCCTCCTGACCAACAGAGGTTGATCTTTGCCGGGAAACAGTTGGAGGATGGCCGGACCCTCGCTGACTATAACATCCAGAAGGAATCCACTCTTCATCTTGTTCTCCGATTGAGGGGAGGGATGCAGATCTTTGTCAAGACCCTCACCGGTAAAACTATAACCCTTGAGGTGGAGAGCTCTGATACGATCGACAACGTGAAGGCCAAGATTCAAGACAAGGAAGGCATTCCACCAGATCAGCAGCGTTTGATCTTTGCTGGTAAGCAGCTTGAAGATGGACGGACCCTCGCCGATTACAACATCCAGAAGGAATCCACCCTCCATCTTGTTCTCCGACTGAGGGGTGGGATGCAGATCTTTGTTAAGACCCTCACCGGTAAGACTATAACTCTAGAGGTGGAGAGCTCTGATACGATAGACAACGTGAAGGCCAAGATTCAAGACAAGGAAGGCATTCCACCAGATCAGCAACGTTTGATCTTCGCTGGTAAGCAGCTTGACGATGGCCGGACCCTCGCCGATTACAACATCCAGAAGGAATCCACCCTCCATCTCGTTCTCCGATTGAGAGGTGGGATGCAGATCTTTGTGAAGACCCTTACGGGCAAGACCATTACTTTAGAGGTTGAGAGTTCCGATACCATAGATAATGTGAAAGCTAAGATTCAAGATAAGGAAGGTATCCCACCAGATCAGCAGCGACTGATCTTCGCCGGGAAGCAGCTGGAGGATGGGAGGACCCTTGCGGATTATAACATACAGAAGGAGTCTACCCTTCACCTGGTTCTCAGGCTTCGTGGCGGGATGCAGATTTTTGTGAAGACCTTGACAGGGAAGACGATTACACTTGAGGTGGAAAGCTCTGATACGATTGATAATGTAAAGGCAAAAATTCAGGATAAGGAGGGGATTCCTCCAGATCAGCAGAGGCTCATCTTTGCGGGGAAGCAGTTAGAGGATGGCCGTACTCTTGCGGATTATAATATCCAGAAAGAGTCTACTCTCCACCTGGTGCTCCGTCTTCGCGGTGGTGATTACTGAAAGAAAGTCTAAGCTGTTTCTGTTTCTTTAGGTCAAAGCCTGTGTTTAGTTTTAAGTGAGTGCTTGTTGCCTGGTTTAAAATCTATCTCCAGTTATGTTTTCAATTTCAAATGTAGTGCAATCTTAATTTTAGTTAATAATATTACATTTCAATTCTCCAATTACTTAATTTGCTTCTTTCTAATAAAACAAGGAATGTTTATAATCTCCGATGGCCTTTTCATAGTCACAACTCTCTCTGCGAGAAATTTGTGAAAATATGTTACTTGCTTACATAGGACCTACATTCTATTTACAAAAAGCTGACTGTTTTTCCTATTTCGTTACTTTTTTTTTTTTGGGTTTGAGATTATGGTTTCCATATCTCTGATATTTTTGCTTTGATGCCTTAGCATGCGGTGCTTATCCTTACGGGCACTGTTGGCATAGCTGTGTGGTTTCCAATTCAGTGATAACGTTTGCTATTATGGTTCCATTCTTTTCCATTTCCATTTCCCTGTATATGCTTTGGAGGTTTTGTTTTTGGTTCCATTAATGATTGATTGCAGCTGGTAGATGATGCAAGTATTTTAATGATGATGATGCGCTATTATTGTTATTAACCTTGGGCATAAACACCGGATTTCTGACTGCAACCATTTTAATTCTATTTGGGTTCAACTATTGTGTTAATTGATGAGATCCATCAAGAGATGGAGAGTTTTGAACTCATTGCTGTTTGTCGACCATAATAGTTTTGAACTCATTCCTTCCTACAACCATCTGCGACCGATAAAAGCAGTTTAACAGTTATCAATTGTATTTAGGATCATTAATTATGGAGTGTCATCAATGATAGACAACTTTGCATGTATGACAAGCATCATATTGCAACTATGTTGCCCAAAGGTAGTATTTATGTCTCCTGAGTTCTTAATGTTTTATTTAATGAGCTAATTTACTCAGCTTATGAGTTTTAGATTGGACTCTACTACTTGAAAAGGATTTGCTATGATGTACACTTCTGAAATATTATATCTAGATGAATTCAACAGCATTGGGAATTTTGAAATAGCAGTTTTCAATAATCTTAGTATATCTATGTCTGAGCACCATTTTGGCTGTAGATTTTCTGAGGAAAGAGTGAAGATGCGTGCTGCACCAGGGGGAAAGAGAGAGAATCATGGAATAGTGGGGATTTAAAGATCTGCATATTGGAAGGTAGTGAAGGACTGCCGCCCTGGACTGGCGATAGTGGAGTTCCGCTGCTCATGGGATGAGTTCAACGCCAAACTCCCTTACATTTCTTCCATTTCTCTGGCACCCAATTAAGTTTGGTATAAAAATAATGCATTAGTCATTCGTTTACATGGAATGAGTGTTTCTGGAAACATAAGCTAAATTTTCATTGTTCAAGAGCACGGTTTTGCTTAGATTGATTTGCTGAATTTTCAGTGATCTTGCAATACTACTTTTGACAGATGATATCTGGTGCTTCAAGGCATACAGCATTTTAATTTTCTGAAATTCTGAGCTTCAAGATCAGTGAAAAAGATGATGCTTAGAAGTTTATGATGTTAGATGAGATCTTCAATGAATTTAAACTCTCTTTTTCCAACCTTTCTGTTTCTGTTTGATCCTGCATCTATTGTCATTTTAGTTCTAACCGCAATTCATTTTCTTCTTATTTACAGTATAAATTTTACCCTTATATAAAATTATTGGACCTGAATGGACGTTCGTTTTGTGAAGGAAACACAGATCCAAGATCATCTAACATGGTTTTCAGCTTTCATTCTGTAGTTTAACATGCTCTTCCTTTTGGTGCAATTTTTTTAAGGTCTACAGTACTTGGGTTTAGAATAGTGTATAGTTAATTGAATCAATGCTTCAGTCATCCATTTCCCCATAGGAGAAAATTAAAATGTGAAGCAAAAGCAAGGATAATCAAGGGAGATAGCAGCAAAATGTAGAGATTACATTTCCGGAACAAACTGCAGCTTCAATGATCTGTGCCATAAGTAAATAAAACAAAATAAATTATTAGGCTTTGTTGGTTGATGTGGAAGTGGATCCATTGCCCACGATACCTGTACCTATAGAAACCAGCATTAGATTAAGCTGAATTCAATCTCACCCGAATTTACATGAACAATTGAAAGTTTGGATTTCGCTATCCTCAGCAGTCGCCTTCTTCTATCTACAAGGTTTGAATTTACTTCTTTTTCTTCTGTGCCTGCAATGATGAATTTGGGGGACCTGCTCTCTTCTTGGCAAATGCTCTGGTTCTGCTTTCTAATTCTTCATCACTGTCATCATCATCATCGTCATTTCCATTGATGTGCACCTCCCTTGTAGATAGGAGAAATGCATCAACAGCCAGTTTCTTTTCCCATCTTCCAATTTGGCATGCAACTTCCTCCTAACGGGATCACTTGAGGATCGAAATTCCGGTCGACAAACAATTTTAGCGCCAAGTCCAAGCCTAGAAAAAGAGAATGCAGAGAGTCTTACAAACAGCTTACATGACATAACAAAAAGCTTCAATGGAGATTAAAAGATGGTTAAACCAACCTAGCAGGGCGGCCTCCTTGTTCTGCTTCTTGTTCATCCTCTACAGTTTTGCTCATATTATTAACCCATTGTTCAGCCTGTAAATCGGCATAAAAACCATTCAATCCCTTATTATCATCCATGATAAGTAAAAACTTGAACTTCGTTGATTAGAAAATAAAGGCAAAGAAAGTGATTTACCAGTTTAAATGCCTTATCTAATCTGACAATTTGAGAAGATTTAGTGTTCTGCGGTGTCTTTGCACTCACTGTACTTTTTTCATAGCAGCAACGTACCAAACTTTTTAGCACAGACAATTCGTTGAACATATGATCTTCAAATTAAATTGTTATTTTTATGGAGCAGCAAAGGCATCTATTTTGCAATCAAAATCCTTTCCAGAATGCTGATGGTATAGCTAAATGAAGAGTCAAAGTATCTAAAATTGAAATAGCTGAACAAGAAGAAATTTAACCAGAAAATTCAGCAACTCTATTTGCTTCTTAAATACAAAAAGCAATTTGTGGAAAGAAGTTGGACCCATTTTCCTTTACTTTCTCAAGCATCAAGGATATGTATAAAACTTCCTATTTGAGATGAAAACAGGAAGGGAGGAAGAAAAGAAAAGAGTAAACAGTTACCTGAATGGCGGAGAAGCCATAACCGTGTTACAGCAAGAATAGTGAGTGGACAGCCAAAATTTGAAGGCACAGCTTTGAGGCGAAAGGAGTTGAGTGTGGGTATTTGAAAGAACTGGAAGAGGTGCCGCGCAAATAGAAATCAATGGAGGGGGAGCGGATTTGCGTGAGCTGTGAGGGACAGCCAGCGTCCAAGCGAGGAAGGAGAAATCATTTTAATTTGTTGGATTTACAAGTTTGGTTTGATTGGGGGAGCGAACTATGAACTGGTTCATCCAAATCGAAGATGCGGCATCGTTTTGATTCCAAAGCACCGTTTTTGGATTCTCAAAATAAGAGCTGACCTTACGGAATTGTGATCGGTTCGATCGAGTCGCAATCCAACTGATCAATCTAACGAGTTCTTCATAAATTTTGCTCTTTTTGAGGAAATAAAATTTCCAATTAATAATATTAACAGTACTATTTTTTATTATTATACTACTGTGAATTGATACTAAATTTTTTAATTATTATAAATTAGTAATGTAGTATTAAAATTTAATATTTGGTCAAAAAATAATTTAGAAAATTGCTAAAAATAATATGTTATTTTATCGTTTAAAATTCGAAATTTTGCTGACATGGCACGATCATTTTAATCTTATTGAAATTTATGTCATGTCAGTATAGTTCGCTGAAATCTATAAATTGATAAAAATTTAATAGTATATGTATTTAAATGAAAAAATAAAAAATACAATTTGATTTGGATACAATTTTAAAAATATATATTATTTTTTAGTAATGATTCCACAGTAATTTACCAGTCGGAAAATATAATTTTTAGTAATGCGGATGCCTGGTCGGCTGCAGTTGGAAATTTAACTTGGAGACTATATTGCCAATTTTTTAGAAGTTTTGAAATTAATTTACAATAACCAGAAAATTACTGTCACTTGATCTGGCCGTGCTGGAAACTATCCCCAATTATACCGGTCCGACCCACATGACACCAAACCGTCACTCAGCCAAACAGTCCCTAGGAAAAATAAAAAGAAAAACAAGGTTCGCTTCCACTCAGCTCTCTGCCTTCTCCTTTCTCATCCTCTGCATTCCTCCCTTCGCTAATTTACATTTTCTAGGGCTTGGGTTGGGTGTTTGAAATTTCTGTGCAACCTCTTGTTCCCTCATCTTCACCTTTCTTGTTCTCTTACTGCTATTGCAAGATCTTCAAGCCCCCTTGTCGCCGTTTCTTCTGTTGCTACCACCCTTAATCCCAGACCACCTCGCCATCTGTTTAATGGAGTCTGACCTATCTCTAGGGTTTGCAACAAGTACAACTCCCCCTCGCCGTCCTCAAATCGCCGATGATTCTATCTCCCTCCAGCTTGACTCCGGCCTCCGTGACACTACCTCCAACTCCACCCCACAGGTCCCGCTCCAGTTGCTTGACCCGCTAACGGAGAATCACAACCATCATCATCACCGTAGTCAAGAAAACGGCAGCATAGATAGGCAAAACGGCAATGATAACAAGGCAGAAGAGGAGGACGATGAAGAAGATAAAGAATTTCGAATTTTAGGTTATTCTATGTGCTTGAAGCGGCGTAGAGATAGCGAACCACTGCCTTCGAATTCCTCAAAAAGAGCGGCAACACCCGGTGAATTAGACCTAGAAGAGCGTAGAAATTCGGTGAAATCATGGGGGAACCAACCCATTTGTACAGCGGACCCTGAAATATATGAGTTATTGGAGAAGGAGAGAGATAGGCAATACAAAGGCATTGAATTGATTGCATCTGAGAATTTTGTTTGTCGAGCGGTAATGGAGGCTTTAGGAAGTCATTTAACGAATAAATACTCTGAAGGGGTGCCTGGATCCCGGTACTTCGGTGGGAATCAGTACATTGATGAAATAGAAACTCTGTGTTGGAAACGAGCATTAGATGCTTTTGGATTGGATTCAGAACGTTGGGGAGTTAATGTGCAGCCATATTCGTGTACCTCTGCGAATTTTGCTGTCTATACGGGTTTGTTGTTGTCCGGAGATAGGATCATGGGTTTGGATAATCCATCTGGAGGGAATACCAGTCACGGTTGTTATCTGCCCAGTGGGAGGAAGGCATCAGGTGCGTCCATTTTCTTTGAGACTTTGCCTTATAAGGTGAATCCACAAACTGGATATATTGATTTTGATAAGCTGGAGGAGAGGGCGCTTGATTATAGGCCTAAAATACTTATTTGTGGCGGGAGCTCGTACCCAAGAGAGTGGGATTATGCTAGGTTTAGGCAGATTGCGGATAAGTGTGGTGCTGTTCTCATGTGTGATATGGCTCAGATTAGTGGTCTTGTTGCTGCCAAGGTGCTAATATTGATACTTCATTCTTTTGTTGTTCATTTCTATTATGATAATTTGTTTCTTTTCATTGTAGTTTTTGTTGCTTTGATGTCTGTTTGGTGACGTTTCCTGCTTTGACATTAAATTAGTGCCTATCATCTAATTCACAATGTTTGATACAATGGCATGTCTTTATGCAAGAATTAATGTTTAAAATTCACTGTGATGTTTATTTGTAGTCTTCAAGAGGAGATAAAATAAACTTCTGCTTTTGGGAAGCGTTAAAATTATTTACAGAAAAGGAAATGTCAGTTCATAGTTTGTATATTAGTGTTTCCTCCGAGTAGTAAACAACCTTGTATATTTATTTAATACTTTTCACCAGTCTATTGCTTGTTAGAGAATATTTTTGTGGTAGTTTAGAGAAAATAGTTGAACATATTGGTTATAGTATACATGTTGCAGCATTACTGTGAAGTGCCTTGCTCTTGCCCTTTAACAATGTTAGGCCTCTACTATTAAAAATACAATGGAGTTTCACATGAAATCATTTCTTACTTTATCTTGTTTGAAGACTTTTGCTCTTGGGAAACTTGAAGATGTCATCTATGGTTGAGCTGACAAGCTTGTTAGATTTCAAATTTATGTCACAAGATATACCTAGTTGACATATAATAGAAAACAGAAATCAAATTGACATTCTGGTTTCTGTTTATGCAGGAATGTGTAAACCCCTTTGATTACTGTGATATTGTTACCTCAACAACTCATAAAAGTCTTCGAGGTCCAAGAGGAGGTATAATTTTCTATAGGAAGGGTACAAAGCCAAGGAAAAGGGGAAAGCTTGTACAAGGAGATGATAGTGATCAATATGACTTTGACGAAAAGATAAATTTTGCTGTCTTTCCCTCGTTGCAAGGTGGACCCCATAATAATCACATTGCGGCTCTTGCCATAGCCTTAAAACAGGTGACTACTCCTGAGTACAAGTTGTACATACAACAGGTTAAGAAAAATGCACAATCCCTAGCATATGCATTGTTGAGAAGAAAATGCAGACTGGTAACTGGAGGCACAGACAACCACTTACTACTTTGGGATCTCAGGCCTCTGGGATTAACAGGTTTGGTACTGTTAATATTGCATTCATAAGATGATAACCTTGCTCTTTTTGTGAAGTGGAAACTGGGCTTGATGATTTTTTTGCCTTTCATACTTCATACTTATCTTCAATATGTGTATGTTATCCAAAATTATGCAGTCATTGTGATCCCAAAATAAAAATTGCTTCGTTGTTAAGTTATTGCTATGAGCTGGCGCAACCTTCCTTATAAATTTAACTCTTGTTATCTTTGTCCTCTGGTTTGCGCTTTTTTATCTCCTATAGTCTAACTATGTTGATGGCCTTTCTTTTTCTATGAATGTCACCTCCACCTTTTGTTGGATGCATCATCACCTATCCATATCTAGTCCCTGAAACTTGTACTAATTTGAAGTCCAATATCTTACTCTTCAGTACTTTTATTTAGATAATATTTTTAATAGTGTGTGTGTATATGATATATTATGTCTCGTGGATGTTATATGTTTATTTTGTAATTTACTTATATTTTTATTTTGAATGATACTTCTTAATTTGTGATTCATATTTATGTGTTCTGTTCTTGTTTTAGCCACATGTACTTAGGGGTGTGCATTCGGTTAATCAAACCGAATTTTATAAGTAACAGAAATTTTTAGAACTTTTAAAATGCTAACCGAACCGATTAAAGTTTATAACTGAAATTTATTGGTTCAGTTACTGTAAATATTTCAGTTATTGTGTGATTTTTAGAATATTTTCAATTTTATAAGTTTCTATATTGTACAACAAAATCAATGAGACAATAAAAATAAACATAATAGAGGTAAAAGATTCAAAATATATACTAATGCAACTACAAAAATAAAGTCAAATATGTAATTAAGTTTAACAAAAAAGTATAATGAATAATTATATGCTACTTACTAGTTCAAAAATATACCAATTCAAAAAGATTAATTTATAAACATTATTCATAGAAAGTAAAAATGATAATTAAGCAACTACTTTAAATCTTAAAATGTTTTTGATATATATATCAGTTATTTCGGTTAAACCGTTTGTATTTTTTGAATTAACCTAACTGATAACTGTATTTTTTTAAATATAATAACTGAACCGAAAACTGAAAAATTTATTACCAAAATAAACGAATTTTATCGGTTCGGTTCAGTTAAAAACTGAATACTGCTTAGCCCTACATGCACTTGATGTTATATCCTACCTGGCCAACATTTTACAGTAGAAAATTTAGTTGGCTTTTTTCTTGTTCTCCAGAATGATTACCTGACCAGTTTTTTTTTTTTTGTATATAGGCAATCACTGGGCCCCTCTTTCTGAAATAATTTTATTTTGTTTCATTTAGTCTAATTACATGCTGATTGCATTGGTTATAAAATAGGTTGTCCATGTCTATGCTTCTGCCCATGACTGGATTTATATGGACACAAGACTCTAGTTCTTATGATCTCCTGTTCATTATTC
>CATIWF010114640.1:0-46254 GCA_949630135.1 Balakata baccata
ATAAAAATATACAAACAATCTATTTTAAATTACTACAAAATCAAATAAAACAAACAAAATAAAAATTCAACACATTTAAATTAAAATAATTCATCAAATTGTATAAAAATAACATTAAAACAATAAAATTTAAATATTATATATTATGATGCAAAAATTTTATTTCAAATTTTCAACTTCCATTATATTTGTAATTCAACAACACATAAAAAATAATTAATTATATCATTATATTCAATAAATTATAATAAAATAAGTTATGTATATATATATATATAATTGGGTTTATTGGCTAGCGGGTACCCGATGACTTCTATCTGTATCTGTTCCAAAATCTTAATAAAATAACTCATTAGGCTTTAAATGAGTTTAGATTAAGTGGATACCCGTAAAATCCGTATCCATTGACATTTCTAGTCCTAGTATGCAAACGTATTTTCTTAAAACAAAGAAAAAATCAATCATTGAATAATACTGAAACATAAAAATGACATTCAGCCCTTTGTAAATGTCACTGCTTTGGATTCTTTCGAAATGAGAGACTCCAACTGCAGAAATTAAGAATACTCCAACTTGCTTAGTGGAACCAACGTTAATGATAACCCCAAAGCTATATATAGGTCAAATTTGTTTTATCGCAACTATCAATGTTGAAAAATTACAACTGACATAATTTAGCCCAAACTAAATACTAGAATCAAATTAAAATATTTGTTATAATTTCTTACTTTTAAAATAAATCAATTTTATTTGATTTTAAATATTTAAAAATCAAATTTAACCTAACTCGTCCAACAGAAAGTACACCCCCCTACAATAAAATATCTAATAATGAAATGAGAAATAAATTAAAATAAAAGGAATAATACCATGGCTCCTCGGCTACACCATCAGGATGACTAAAGATCTTTGCAGCATTAAACCTGTTGTTGGTAGGAATATGGTCGCCAGCTGGTGTATACGCATCGCACATTACCTTTACATTTACAATTGTCAACAATATAAGGACAATATTGGCCATATCTTTTAATAGTTCAAACTTTGAGGATTGCTAAGAACATCTGCTTTGCAACACTTACCTTTAATTGTGGGGTAAATTATCAGTACTCTCCTCAAATATATTAGTTAGTTCTTTTATTTTCTAAAATATATTATAAATTTTTTTATATTTAATTTAATACACACAAAAAAAATTATTAATTTTAAATGAAATATTTTATTAATCAACTAGAATATTTTGTTAATCAACTAAAAAATACCAAATATACATTTATTTATATTTTGATAAATTTGACATTTAGTTAACTTAAAAAATACATTAAAAAAAAGAACAAATTTGACATTTTGGTATCAAGTCGATGACAATAAAAAAAGGTTTGGGTATTTTTTTGATATTTTTTTAAGACAAAAAGACAATAATGGCAAATTTGATTTTGTTTATTTTTTACGGAAGAAATAAACAAAATGGCAAGATAATGTATTAAACTAAATATGAGAAATTACATAATGTATTTTTAAAAATGAAAAGACTAATTAGTACATTCAAACAAATCGCATAAGTATCCTAATAATATTCCCTTAATTATATGGTAAAAAAGAGAGAAAAATTCATATGTAGAGAAACTTTTAATAGATTTAGTTTATTATATTATCTGTAAACTGATTCCATTACACGTTAATGATATGTATATATATTGTATTATAATAAAATAATTAAATACATATCTTTTCATAATTGAATTAATCTACACATAACGTATTAATATGTAAGAATTTTTCTCATAAATAAAGAGTCTACTCACCGACTAATTAGAAAATAATATTGAAAAATATCCAAAATAGATCATTGGAACCATGACAGATTATTAATTACGAGAATGTTGTTTCCTCTTCTGAGAGATCCCTGAAGATTGCTTGAGGGCTGAGATTCACAATCACCAAAAACAAAAAACGAATTAATTAAAAAACATAAACATACTATAATGTATTTTTTATAATTTAAAAAAAAAACTGTAAAATGATTTCACTGTCATCTCCAGGGCTGGAGAACTGTGCTAGAGCCATCACAGTTCCACTTGGGCAGGTTGGGAGGATCACTCACTGGCCCTGGCAGTGTCTGTCAATAACAACTAATTCAATATCATAAAAATGATTTAATTTTAATTTAATTTTTTTAAAAAAAATGAAATTTAAAGGAAGAAAACCTAAACCTTAAAGCCACCCTTGCTTTCTCCTCAAATCCAGGCCAGATCCACCGATCCTATTCATATTAATAAGCAAAAATATTTTAATAATAAATAATAAATTAAAAAAAAAAACATTTATGTAAAGAATGGATACCAAATATATTCAGCGATGATCTTGTCGGTGGTTTCGGAAGGATTGAGGTTGATGAGATCGTTGTGCAGAGACATTTTGGTCTTTAGTCTCAACAGGGACAGACTCACAAACAGGTAGAAGGAAAAGAATTGAGAGAGAGAGAGAGTAAAAGGCTGGGTGGGTAATTGAATTTGAAAGGTCGATCAAACTTTTCCACTAAATAAGGGGGAAAAAAACGCAAAAGAAAGCACGTATGACGTGGCCTGGCCAGTATATTCAATTTTTTAACTAAATAAGATTTAATCTCCCAACTAAAAATATAATTTGAAATACCAATTAGAAAAATGGAAACTTTAGTTAGAGTCATTAGTACTAAATAGAAACCTTAAATTCTTGCAATATATCATTACTTTAAACATAAAATTCTAGAAAATTAAAACAAAAGCATCACAAATATTATTCATTTGAAATTTATACAATATCAAATGAATAAATAGTATCTCAAAATGACCGGGAAGAACAATGTTAATTTATTAAAAGTTTAATTGACGGTAATTTATTAAAACCTCGGGAGGTTATACCCGAGAAAAGAAGAAAAAAAAAATTGAAAAGAAATAAGAATGCAACAAATCAACCTAAACTACTAACTTGAAGAAAAGATGGTTACCTTTAAGGACATCAATAATGGGATTTTACCTTCCCAAATAACTAAATACTATAAATGTGACGGCTGATAACATAATTATGTAAATAGACTTTTCCACTAACACAATTCCACAAATACTAAAAGCATTCAATTTCTAAATAAATAAAACTTAATTCACCTGATTCTAGGAGTGATATTCGGAGTGATATTAGGCGTGATATTAGGAGATAAGGTGTAATTGAATGTCCTAAAGCCATTAACAACCGTAATCTTCCCATTAATTTTGATATTTGTTTTCATATATATATATAAGAAAGTAAATATCAAACTATTAATGAAAATAATTTGAATAATTTTATATATAAACAATTTAAATATATAATATTTAAATATATTTAATTTTTTTATAGCATGATAATTTTGAAGATATCAAATTTCCATTTTTTTTTTCTTCAGTTGTGTTATATGTTTGTTATATATTTATTTTATTTTATTATTTAATTATTGATGTGATTAAAAATATAAAAAAGCATGTCATGTATATTACATAAACTATAATTGTGCAAATATTATATGTATGGTATATGTAGGTTATAAATGGCAGAAAATAGTATACGATCAATAAAAATTTATAGTTATGTTATTAGAAAATAGTCAAAATTGAAAGATACAATATTAAAAAAATATATGTAAATAATAAAATATTATATTATCAGTATATCAATATATGATGAGGAATACAATATTTTTTTAAGAATATAACATGTTCAAATATCAATGCAATGAGTATGAAAACAACAAAGTAGTGTGTTGTTCTTGTATTGAATTTTTAACTCTCATATAGCAACATTATATGTAGGTTATATGTAAGTTACATTGTACTATATGGTGCTAAATCCTGTACAACTTACATTACGTTTTCATTCTGCCCAACCAGCACATTATACGTATGTTATATGCAAGTTGTATTCATATTATATGATACTAAATCATGGACAAATGTAACCATTATACTAAATCAACGTGTTATATGTGGATTATATTTATATTATATGATACCAAATATTTATCAAAATAGAAGTCACAACACCATTATTATTATTTTTAAACGAATCGCAGCACCATTATTATTCATTCAAGCTCACTTGAAAAAGACAAATTGAAAATTCTAAAATTAAACAAATTAAAAGAAAAAAAGAGAGAAGATTGAGATGAAGAGGATCTAAGTGCAACATCATTTGCTAGGTGGTAAGTAAGAAACAGTGGCTAATAAACAAAATCAAATTTGTGAATAACGTTCAAAACTAACATTATTTTAATATATAATTGTATATTTTTATTACACCTGTAGTTGGTGTGAGCACCAGCTCCATTCCAATCTCCCTGCTCAATAATCAAAACAACTAGTCAACAATTTTCTCTCAAAAATAAAAATTAAAAAAAAAATGAAATTACTGGTATCTACAAGAACCTAAATTGGTTTTGGGTCAAAAGTAAGGACAGCCCCAGCAATTTCAGTGATTCTCTGTTTAAACAAATAAATACATTTAATAGATTAGAAAAATAAAAAGATAGGAAAGAAGAAAAAAGAGCAAAACTTGCTTTAGCAATTAGAATACCTCAAGAAAGTATCGAGCAACCCATAATTCATCACCAGCAGAGATACCAATAGCAGGCCCAACTAGGAATTTCCACTGTTTAATTTATACAAAATATCATAACCAACTACAGCACTATTAAGATGCAAATTCATATATATATGCAAAGTACTATGCCAGTAACAGTCTAAACAGTGGTGGATCTAAAAATTTTGTGCAGTAGGGTTTATATATTTCACTAAATAATCCTTTAACTATTAATCAATCATTTGTTGGAATCCACTTCATAAAAATAATAGAGTATATTTCATTATATTCTAACTATGATAATAGTTTTTAAAAAAAGAGAAAATTTCACTAAAAAACTATACTGACATTTTATTTACAAAAATATTTAACCTTTTCAAAAATATCAGCACTGGATGGGGAGGAGCCACTGCTACACCTGTCCGGTAATTTCGACTATTGTTTAATTCATCAATCTTCAAAATCCATCGTTTGACAACAATCTAGGATCCTGTCATCAATTGATACCCGCACTGGATGGGAAAGGATTATTGATTTGTTGAAGAATTTTGGATTGAGAAAGAAATTTCTCTTTTAGGCTTTCATGGCTTGGATATGTAGTGGAGTCGTGAGTGATAGTGAAGCATCGACGACGCCGCGTGAAGGGAGTTCGAGAGTAGCCAGAAAGAGAACGGAGATTAGACGGTATAAATTCACTATTAAATAGAATGGAGATTCACGGTATAAATTCTCAAGTTGAACAGTTTGAGGGAGATTAGCCAGGGAGTCTTTAATGCTTTTTGCCGAAGAGGTAAAGCCCCCATCTCAGCCCTCTGAAACTGCTGAAGTTTCCGATGACCTTAGAGCTAAGATCCGAGCCATGATGATGGCAACCTTGTGAGTGGCCAAGAAATCTGCTCAAGATTATTTACGATTGGTGTAACAGTTCAACTTTCTGGCTGTATAAATATAATACAAGTTTCATATTCATGAAGTGGTGTTAACGAATTTTTTGTTGAAGCAAGGTGCATTTAAAGAAGCGTTCTTGCGGCAAGTTATCCTAGGATATGCTAGGGCAACCCACCTCGTTTGGCCTCTAATGAACTAACTAACCTAGACAAACAGCTGTCTTTCCATTTTGCTCTATGGATTCATGTTTATCAAACTAAATTAATTAATTTTCAACTGTTTTATTATATATAGTAATGCACATTATTTTAAGAATAAATTTCAAACAGATCATTTGGATTTCAAGTTACATAAAAATTTAAAATATATTGATGATACTTGTTAGCGTTGTGGAAATGAAACTGAAAAATGTGTTGATTCTGGAAAAATACTAATCCCAAAATCTTCATCTTCATCTTCTTTTCTTTTTTTTTTTTTAAATTAACAAGGTATTCTCAACAGGTATACCCAAAGTATATCCAAGAAATTCCTAAAAAATTCTCAAAATATTATCAAAATATATCTAATATATTCTCAAAATATACCCAAAATATACTGAAAATATATCAAATGTGCACTTTTTTTTGTATATAATGGGGTGGCTTTTTGAATTAAGTGTTTTTGTAATATTTTCGAAGTTTTTTTGGTAATTTTGAAAAAACTTTAAGTGTAGATAATGTTGAAATATTTTATGAACTTTTTGTTGTTTTTAAAAAAATTCCCTTTAAAAAATAGTAAAGTCCAATGACTCTAATCATTTCAACATGGCCTATCCAAAAAATAACTATTTGATAGGTTATTAAAAAAAAAATAGAAAATACCAAAAACCAATTAATCAGATTGCTAGTATTTAAATAATTAGGTAATTGTCGTTAACATTATATATATATATATATATAAAGTAAAAATAAAAACTCAAAATAAGCAAAAGAGAAGAAATATCTGACCGGGCATAACTTCACCATTGATACCACTGATATTGATACCAGCATACAAGCAAGACTTGTAGTGGGAATCAACTACACCTCTCCCAAAGGCTTTGTCTGCACCAACTCCACAATAGCAAGGTCCCTGCCGTTTCCCATTTTACACATTTAACTTTATTAAAAATTTAAAACCTCTTTCAAACTCAATTTATTATTATTATTATTATTATTATTATTATTATTATTATTATTATTATTATTATTATTATTATTATCATTACGTGCTGACTTAATTTTTTTTTTTAAAACTTTATGTAGAACCGATTTATTGCTAATTAATTTAATGAAAGAATATTTATATAAATTGTTTTTGGGGAAAGTTCAAAAAAGATATACGTAGTTTCCAACTTTTACAAGTTTATATAGTATTTTTTTTGTGTAAAATAAATATTGTAATTTGTGCTGTTAACAATTTTAATTATATTCATCTAATACTCAGAATGACAAAAAGAAGAAAAGTAAAGCTTTCAAAGTAACTCGGGATGACTAGTGACCAAGTGATGAAAAATCAGGTGATAAAGTTGTCAACATTTGATTCATAGCACTTAAAAAGCCTTCTACTATTGAGGTAACTCAAAAATTTGATCTTGCATGCTCATAATGATAGTGACATAATACATATTATTGAAAAATTTATGCACAAGTGTGAAAAATATTTTTCTAGAATTAGTTCATTTAAAAAAATAGTTAGAACTTCAAAATAAAAACTTAAGAAATCAATAACTTCTAATGAATATTTAACTAAATCTTTAGATGAATGAAATTCTACTAAGGATAAGATTTTAAATGATTATGCTAAACTTGTTGAAAAAATGCATTATTAGAAAATAAAGTTAGTAGTATCAAGAATTTCATTTCTAGATTCAACAAGAAAAAAGAAATTTTTGATGAAATGATTGCTATTAATTTCATCCATTTTCAATTCTAAAAATATAGAATTGACAACTTTATCATTTGAATAACTAGAGTCATCCCAAATTGTTTTGAAGGCTTTTCTTTTTTCTTTCTTATTCTTCTGAATGTCACAATAATATACTTAAAATTGCTAACGATACAAATAACAGCACCATATGTCTGTTTTTTGAATTTTTTCCATTATTTTTTTTAATATGATATTGATATAGTATACATATACTTCTTTAAAATAAATTGTCAAAATCGAACCTGAGGGCCGTAATGGCAGCCAATTGGCCATCCAATCGGCCACTTAACATCCTTTTGAAGGAGAGTGTACTCTTGCTCAATCCCATACCTAACAACGCGCGCGCACACACACACACACACATATATATATATATATATATTGGATTAGTTGATCCAAATGATTTCATTAATATAACTTTAAGGAATACTACTAATTCAATCATATATTATTAATAATATATATGTATATTGTATTTATATCAACTAATAAAAATAAAACAATTAAATACATATCTTTTTATAATTGAATTAGTTTACAAATAGTGTATTAAATTGAATTTGTATAAGAATTTTTCTCTATCCCATCAGAAGATAATATTAAAAAATATCCAAAATAGATCATAGGAATCATGACAAATATTAATTACTAGAATGTTGTTTTCTATTCTGAAGGGATACTTGAAGATTGTTGAGAGCAGAATTCACAATCACCCAAAAAAAAAACTAATTAATTAAAAAAATATACTATAATATATTTTTATAACTAAAAAAAACATACTGTAAAATGACTTCACTGTCATCTCCAGGGTCTTGATCTGTGCTAGAGCCATCATAGTTCCACTTGGGCAGCTTGGAAGAATCATTCACTGATCCTAGCAGTGTCTGTCAATAACAACTAATTCAATATCATAAAACTGATTTAATTTTAATTTAATTTAAAAAATATATATGAAATTTAAAGGAAGAAAACCTAAATCTAAAACCCCCCCTTGCTTTGCTCTTCAAATCCAGTCCAGATCTACCCATCCTATTCATATTTGATGACAAGAGGTAATCTCACTAGATTGTAAATCTCTGATTCTATGATCCATAGATCCTAGAAAGAGACGCTACAGAAATCATATAAAGATCCGGAGATCTCACGATCTGTGATGACAAGAGGTAATCCCACTAGATTGTGATCCCCCAATCAACGATCCTATGATCTATCGATCCTAGAAGGATACTACAATCAAATAAGATCTCATAATCTCACGATCCGCGGATCTTATGACCCTGTAAAATGACATCACTGATCCTTATGATTCACGACTCGAAGATCCTTGTGAAGGGCAAAAATGTTGCACAGCTACAGTGCATAGGGCATGACATTGACACGATAGGTAAGAAGCATTAAATGAGCATATAGCTCAAGCGTGGCGCTTGATGACTAACATGAACAGCTAGCCATAATCATGACCTGACAGAGCGGGCTTGAGCCATATTGTGTCAGAAAGGGATTAGATGTATGATGAAGGAAAAGATTAAAAAAATCCCAGGCAACATAACTAAGAGGTAGGTTAACTCTTGATCTCTCTAGTTATACTTCTCTTCACTTCTTCCTCTTATTGACTTAAGTATCGGAGGGGTTTCACCGGAGTCATCCTCTGATCAAGTCTTATTATTTCAGCCATGCAAGGACCACTAGCTACGAAAGATAGAAGTTATCATTGGTGCCATGAGTGTGGACCATAGCTGGCAAAACACCCGTAGGAGGACTAAGTTCGAAGACCTTCGACGAAACTCCCCAATCCGCTATCGCCAATCCCTATGACACCCATGTATCCCCCCGCAACTTAAATCCTGCCCTGAACCATCTTACTACTAGACCTATACCTAATCCCACCCCAGACATTTTTCATATTTTGCAACAGCTTACAACCACCATCAACGAAATGAAACAAGACATAGTCACACTTAAAAGCCAAATACCAACCCCTTCCCAAACACCACCAAGATGAGCATGAAGAAATTTTCACCTCTACCTGAGACAGATCTTTTGCCAATACACTCACCAAACTCCACCTGCTGCCCAGAAAACATTCATCACTAAAGCCGACCTGTATCACACAGTAAAAAATCTCTTGAATTAGTTTCAACCCTCATCCAGAGACTTCGATTATAGTCTCCAAAACACCTCACCCTTGGCTGATTATTTGGTGCAAGATCCTTTTCCAGATATCAAATTGCCATATCTACCCACTTATGATGATTCTGAAGAGTCCCGGAGTCACGTCTCTCAGTTTCGCACCACTATGGCTTTATATACAAACCAAGACTCGGTACTATGCAAAGTTTTTCCGATCATACTGGTAGGTTTAGCCCAGCAATGGTATCAAGGTCCCAAACCAAGCTGTATACACTTTTTTGAGAAACTGGTCCAACTCTTCAATACGTGTTTTGTCACTAGTATGCCTATTTGAAAAGTATCAACAGATCTCCATAAACTATATCAAAAGAAGGAGGAAACGCTGAGGGAATACATCAAATGTTTCAATAAGAAATCAGTCTTGGTAGAAGACTTGGACCATGGTGTTGCAATTAGAGTATTCATAACATGAACCAGATCCAAGCTTCTATAAACTTACTAAACCTTGATCGCCCCCACACTTTCATCGACCTTATGATTTGTGTCAGGCAGCATATCCAACTAGATGAAACCATGAGAGCAAATGGTGATGCCCCTAAGTTGCAGATACCATCGATGGCACGATCTTTTGACTGATAGGATCTTTCCTTCGGAGCTAGCTATTCCAACATGAGTGAACAGAGTGATCCACCACCATATCAAGGACATCTAGAATGAAGAAGGGGATATCAAGATCGTCCCTGTCCCTTTGAAAAAAAATACACTCCTCTGAAGGTCTCCAAAGGGGAAGTGTTGATGGTTGCCAAGCATGCTGGAGAATCATTAAGATGGCCCGATAAGCTAAATATTAAGCATCTTAAGAAAAGAGACCAAAACAGATATTATGACTTTTACAGGGATCACGCCCATGATACTGAGGAATGCTGGAAACTCCGTGAGGAGATCGAATGCCTCACACAAAAGGGATCGATGAGGCAGTTTGTGCGATCAAAATTCTCACATGAAAGGCTAGGGCCATGAGCATCCTCACAACCTGAAGCCAAACCAAATGGGCCAAGGGGAGAACTGTTAGCTCTAATCAACATCATTGTTGGCGGAGTCAAATTGTCTAGATGGGTAGCCCGAAAACTGAAAAGAGGTGTTCATATTGTTAATAGCTAGAGCCATATATCCCCAGTCACTTTCTCTTCTCAAGAGGGTCTTTGGCTACCTCATGGTCACGACGATGTGCTGGTCATAAAAGGTCATATCCACAATATACTAGTGAGAAGGATCCTAGTTGATAATAGAAGTGTAGTAAATCTTCTGATGCTCATTGTTTTTCGTGCCTTGAAAGGGTCCATCTTGGACCTCAAACCAGTCTCTTTGTCGCTCATCGGATCGGGAGGATAACCAGTTCCAGTCGAGGGATCAGTTTGGCTAAAGATACAAATTGGTATAGATGAGAGGTATGTAGATTTCCTCATGAACTTCATGATTGTAGGGGCAGCTTGGCCATTCGCACATTGGGGAATTGATATTGTAGGACCATTCCCAATAGCAAAGGCACAAAGGAAGTTCCTAATTATGGCAGTAGATCATTTCACCAAATGGGTAGAAGCAGCGACGGTTCCCACCATCACTCAAAGTAAGATACAGAACTTCTTCTTTGATGAAATAATATGTAGATTTGGTATCCCTATTAAGATCATAATAGACAATGGCAAACAGTTTGACAATCGAGAATTTCGACAATTTTGCAAAAACTTGAAGATTGACCTATGTTTCACATCAGTTGCACACCCACAAACCAACGAGCTAACAGAAGTCACTAATAGGACTATTATCCAAGGGCTGAAGAAAAAGTTGAAAGAGGCCAAACAAGAATGGACAAAACACTTACGAAATGTCTTATGGTCTTATAGAACCACACTACGAACAGCAACCGACTAAACCCCATTCAGGCTTGCATTTGGGATGGAAGCAGTTATCCCAATAAAAATAAGCATCCCAAGCTTCAGAGTGATCCATTACAATGAAGAAAGAAACCCTCACAAGTTAAGATCCAGCCTATACCTCGTGGAAGAAGTAAGGGCAAAATCAGCAAGAAAAACAGAAGCATACTAGAACCGAGTAGCATGAACCTTTAACAAAGCAGTCAAACCTAGAAGCTTCCAAGGGGAGATCTTGTTTTAATGAGAAGAGACATTTGGAGAGGAGCAGCAAAAGTGGGCAAGTTGGACAAAAATTGGGAAAGGCCTTACATCATCTCAAAAGTAATGAGGCCCGTGACTTACAGGATCACTGACCACATAGGGAAGGAGCTTTCTCAAACATGGAATGCAAGGAACTTAAAAAAATACTACCAGTAAGTATAAATGTAACTACTATTTTTTGAATAAAACAACTTTATCAAACACTACATCGTTACAGGATTCGTAATCAAATGGTCTAAAAAAAGAGGAACAATACATCGTTATAGGATCTATAATCAAAGTCTTAAAAAAAAGGAACATTACATCGTTATGAGATCGGTAATCAAATGGTCTCTAATCCCTCAAAAAAGAGGAACACTACATCGTTATGAGATCCGTAATCAAATGGTCTCTAAGCCCTCAAAAAAGAGGAACACTATATCATTATGGGATCCATAATCAAACGGTCTTTGATCCCTCAAAAAAGAGGAACACTACATCTTTACGGGATCCATAGTCAAGCGGACTCTCAAAAAGGGGACACTAATCCTGAAGCAAAGATGCTCAAACTCAAGATTGCAAATAAAAGTTCAATACAAACTCACAAAAAAAAGGTGATATATATATATAAGTAGCTGCTGGAGACCCAGGGTTGGTAGCAATTCCAAGATCAGAGTGATGACCTTCCTCTCCTCATCAGACTGCACGAAGCTCAAATCCAAATCAGGATATCGCTTCTGGATCTGTCGAAGGATAGATTCCTTTGCCTCCTCTTGAATATCCACAATTTGGAGAACTATGGAATCTGCCCTATGATTTAACCGCTCTATTTCCTTCTCATGATCCACAAGCAAACTGCCACTATGTTCAGCCTCATAGATCAATTCCTCCTTTTGATAGGACAGTTCTTGAATCTCCACTTCCCGAACCTTCAATCACTCCTCAGTCTGCATGAGTTTGCCTTCTAAGGTGTCCTTCTCGATAGTCACAGCCACCAACTATCCTTCCTTAGCAGCCAGTTGACCCTTCTTTCCTTACAATAACTTTGCCACTTGGGATAGAATATTTCTTGGCTTAGCATTTGTCGCTTCAAAAGCAGTAAAGTCCTTCTCTAAGCTATCTAGCCTCTCGTAAGCGACGGCTCCTATAGTCACAAACTGTGAAAAGAGGCACCTAGAAATTACTACCAACCACAACGTACATGAAGAAGACGAAGGATAAAGAAAATGAACATAGTATAAGACATGCATAACAATTCATGGATACCTGAAAAGGAAGGGTCAATAACAGCTTCTTGAGTTTCGATCCAGTAGCCAACCTTTCATGAGAATCTGCATCATTAAGAAATTGGCAAGACTTAACAAGATTATAGCATACACCAGGTCGCCGCAATGACATGCCGCTAGGGGATGTTTTGTGCCTCATAGCCAGGGCTGGTCGAAAATCCTTGAAGACGTCAGTTATTTCAAAGGAGGAACCTCACCTACAAGTTTCTTCCGGAAGATCCCAGGTGACTGTTGGATCCACATCTTCAAGAGGGGTTCCCTCCGCTCTAGCAGGAGACAAAGTGATCACCTCCCGCATATCCCCCGACCCAACTTCCTAACCAATAGGAACAAAGGCCCTTAACCCCGTCTCAGGCAGAGACCCTGAGATTGCAGACACAGGAGGACCAGCAACAAGTGATATCCTGAAATCTTTTTCAGGGATAGGCTTCGAAGATTTAGCAATGCCAGCAGTTTCACCCAAGCTCAAATATGATGCTTTTCTTTTCTTTGAAGCCTTCACTAGCATTCGTAGATCTTCCCCTGCCCAACAAACATAAAACAAGGTTAGTCACACAATCCACACTTATACCGAGAATTGGACTAGTAAACTACAAGGTTAAACAACCTCTTGGGTTAATCAACTACTCCTACAGATCATACATATATCGTAAGGACACGTAGCCATACCCTTCCATAAGGGCATTTTTCTTGAGGAGTTCCAACACTTCCTCCTCTGCGTTGGAAAATTTGGGTTTCTGATCTAGGTTATATGGACGAGCATTACAGCTTAAAGGAATATCCCCCTATCCCTCAGGGTTAGCTATAAAGAAAAAAATTTTCTTCTAGGACGAGTACGATTTAGGCAGATTAGTGAATAAGACCAATCCAGGATGAGTCTGAATGTAAGGATGCTCCTCCTGATGATTCAGAAAGAAGACATGCTGAAAAATCTTCACGCTAAGAGGGATCGCCATCTCTATACACAGGTTCATAAAAATTGTGATCATAAGCTAACTATTAGGGGTCAGTTTGCTAACAGGAATATAATATAAATCTAGTATATCCCGCACAAAGCGATGGAAGAGGAAATGTAGCCCCAATTTTAGAAACTCCTCATACACCCCCATTTTACCCTCTTCCACAGTAGTAATGCCTCTCTTACCCTCAACGCTCAAGACATAATTAGCAAGAATCTTATATTTGTGAGATAAGGCAGGAAGATGGTTTTCCTTCAAAATACTCTCCTCAAAATCCACTAACCATACACCATGAGGAGGGCGGCAAGGGAGTAAGCGTTGTAAAGGTTCTTGTGGGGGCAAAGTACCAGCCGAAATGGCCAAGGCAAACACATGCACCTCTTGGGCCATAGTAGCCCTATCAGAGGTGGAGGTTTGAGAGGACTGATTCCTCAACAGTTGAGATAGGAGAAATTCATCGTCATTAGGGGAAAGGGAAGGGACATAACTTTTCCTATGTTCCAACAAAATTTCATCTGAATCCGAGTTAGAGATATTAATGGTGCTAGTTGCCACGTCCCTACCAGACACCGAGGCCTCAGAAGTCCCTGGAGAACTCATACCCCTCCCGTACTTCGTCACTTCAAAATCATTTTCCAAATCAGACAATGACAAGAACTAGTTGAAAAACAACAGGACAAAGGAAAATGGGGAAAAACAAGAAGAAAGACTTACTTGAAAGACTCATCATGCTATAGAGAACGGCGGCGAAAAGTAGCACTAGGAAAACAACTTCCAGAATGAATCATTGCAAAACTCAGACCAAATATCCTAACAACCAAAAGCACTAAAATGACAACAAGAAATGAAAAGCCTGAGAAATGGGAAATATATGAAAAGAAACTGTATCTGGGATGTTTGGACTGGGCCCAATGATTAAACACCACGTGGTACCTAGTCATTATGACAAGCGGTATTTTCGAGGCAATAATACATTTTTCAAAATAAGGCGGTAACAGGTAAATGTGCTCTTGCCCTTGCATCATCGAACATAAATGATTGATACTTCAGGAGGTAATCCCACTAGATTGTGAATCTCACGATCCACTATCCTATGATTTATCGATCCCAGAAGGAGACGCTACGGAAATCAGATAAAGATCCAGGGATCTCACGATTCGTGATGACAAGAGATAATTTCACTAGATTGTTACCCTCCGATCCACGATCCTATGATCTATTGATCCCAGAAGGATATCACAATCAGATAAGATCTCATAATCTCACGATCTGCGGATCTTATGACCCGGTGAAACGACATCGCCGATCCTTATGATTCACGATCTGAAGGTCTTTGTGAAGGACAAAAATATTGCACAGCCACAGTGCATAGGGCAGGGCACTGACACGATAGGTAAGAAGCATTAAATGAGCATACAGCTCAAGCGCAGTGCTTGATGACTAACGTGAACAACTATCTATAATCATAACCTGACAGAACCGACTTGAGCCATATTATGTCAGAAAGGGATTTAATGTATGACGGAAGAAAAAATTATAAAAATTTCAGACAACATACTTAAGAAGCAGGTTAACTCTTAATCTCTCTAGTTATATTTCTCTTTACTTCTTTCTCTTACTGACTTAAGTATCGGAAGGGTTTCACTGGAGTCATCCTCCAGTCAAGTCTTATTTTTTCAGCCGTGCAATGACCACTAGATACGAGAGACAGAAATTATCAATATTAATAAGCAAAAATGTTTTAATAATAAATTATAAAAAAAATGTAACGAATGAATGAATACCAGATACATTCTCATCGGCAGTTTCGGAAAGATTGAGGTTGATGAGATCATTGAGCAGAGCCATTGTGGTATTTGGTCTCAACAGTGACAGACTCACAAACCGGAAGAAGGAAAAGAATTCAGAGAGTAAAAGGCTGGGTGAGTGATTGAATTTGAAAGGTTGATCAAACTTTTCCAATAAATAAGGGGAAAAAAAAAGAAAAAGAAAATCGTGTATGACGTGGCCTACCCAGTATATTCAATTTTTTAACAACTAAATAAGATTCCGAATCTGCAAGGAATCTTCAAAAAGTTATGTTTATGCCACCAATTTCCAATTCAAATATAAATATTGATAATTTCTAGATTTCAATTTATCCAATTGGGATCGGATTATTTGGACTTTCAACTCTTATTTTTCATTTTAAGTACTATATACTATATATGCTGTATTTATTTTATAATTCATGTAAATACAAAAGCAAGCATTAGGTAAAAGTTGAATATTATCATTAAATCAAATTATATGATATTGGTTTGGTACAATTTTAATTAGATAATTTCAAGTTTGTCTAGTTATTTCGCTTATAAGTCCATATCAAAAAGTAATTTGATTGATATTCTCATTAATAAATTTGAAAAAGTATCCAAAGATTAAATCAATTCATCACTGTATACCAATATTGGTATGAGTTTATTACCAAATATGAGTTTATTACCAAATACTATCTTTATTCTGCTGTTTATGTTCACTACATGACAATGTTCTAAATTTTTTAAAAATTAACTAATGTATATCTTGTATTTCTATTTATGAATATTTTAAATTTAAAAAATGAAATAATAAACCTCATGACTTGAATTTATAACATTAATTGTTCACGTCACAGTATCTTATAAATTTTGAACACTTTAACTATTGAAATTTAAATTTTTAGTTTTGGTTCTGTTAATTTATTGATGACAATTAATATAAGCATTTGGAAATGTTCAAATTAAGAGAAAATTATTATTTATTTTATAAAATTTTATATATTATTAAAATTTATACAATTTCCTCTTTTTTTTATTTTTATTAAATTATGTACTTGGTGAAGGGCTTGACAGGCAATTATTCTAAAATAATTTGTAAAATTATTATTTATTGCATATTGTTTGACATAATATACTAATATTTCTTCAAGAGTTTAAAAATTATATGATTTACTCTATCTATTTTATCATAATATACTAATACGTCATTTCGTTAAATTTTATATTAAAAAAATACTAGATTATAGTGAAATGACAAAGAAAAAACTATTTATCTCGTAAAATTTAATATATTACACTAATACCCTTGTAAATTTAATCTATAGTACTAGTATTCAATGAAATTTGACACATTATACTAATATTTCTTTTAGCAAAACAGAATTTTTTTTTTTACTAATAGCATATGTTTCGAATTTAATATAAAAACTATATAATTTAATATATATAAAATAAAAAAAATTATACAATTTTTAAATTTCAAAAAAATAGTAATATATTATATTAAACTATTTGAAATAAATAATAATTTTTTTCATAATTTTAGCTAGCATAGACTTTTTTTTTTTTTACCAAATTCTTATTAATATATTATAAATTAATATTTAACATTTTAATGGTTACAAATTAATACTAAAAATTTTCAAAATGATGCAATATATCACTCAAATTCAATATCCAGAAAAAAAAAGAAAATAATAACTAAAAAAAAATGAAAATAATAACTAAAATTACAAGTTCGAATAACAGAATAACATGCCTAGTTAACACATCAGCTTTTTCCATCAAAATTTAAAATTAAGATAGTTTTAACATCTTATATCAAAACTTAAAATTAAGATAGTTTTAACATCGCATTGGTAAAAAAAAAAATATTTTTCGTAAAAAAAATATATTTTCAAAACAAATAATTATTTACTTTTAAATTAAACATAAAATAACTTTTAAATTTTAAAAACTGTTTTTAAATAAAAACAGACAAATAAATACTTTTTCAGAAAACATATTTAAAAAAAGAAAATTTAAAACAACAGTTTATAAAAAATTAATCAATTAAATAAATAAAAAATTCTTAAAAAAATAGCTACCACAAATACTTCCCTATATACCACATAACATTTTTAAAAAATTTTAATATCAATTTACAATCATTAAAAAATTTAATACTAATATTGATACCATTTGTATTATTAATCCGACATATTCTCCTCTATACGAAGAAATCATTAATTTCATAAAAATCCATCCAATGTAACATTTGAGACCTCGAAACCAGGTAGCCTAACAAACATAATCAAAGCATGTGTAATAGCAACTTCACAAAAAATACGAAATCATTTAGGAAATTACACACTACAATTGTGCCATTTCAGCATGAGAATATAATTAAATCCGTCACATGCCCCTCAACAGTTGGAAAGGAAATTACAAATTTAAAAATTACTACCGGAAGACAAACAAAATCTTGTGTATACTTCAGACAGCCATTACACAATTCATCTCTAGCTTTACTCATCATCTTTAAATGTTGTCTTCTTCCCTGCAATTATGTACAATACAATGAAATTAGCAACCAAAAAAAAAAAACTCAATCTGTGACCTTTGTGTAAAACAAGGGTTTCAACCAGCAATTTAGTGTTGAAGCTGGTAATGGTGACTGAAATTACCCGAGGCAGCTGCAGTCACATTAGGTTTGTTATGCGTTCCCCATCCTCTGCCACGACCACCACCACCACCTCTACCCCTACCCCCAAAGCGGCCCCCACTATCTCTACCGCCAAAGCGGCCCCCACTATCTCTACCGCCAAAGCGGCCCCCCCCATTTCTACCACCACTCCTCCCACCACCACTCCTACCTCCACCTCTGCCACTGCCCCAACCATCACGGTTGTCACCTTTTGGTCTTGCCTCTTCAACAGTTAAGTAGTTGTCTCCAAATTCGCTGCCATTAAACTCTAAAGCTTTATTGAAACCTTCCGCATCCTGGAATTCCATGTAAGCCATCCTGCAATAGGTTTACAATGAAGAACAAATGATAAGCATATATCATGGATGCAATAGTTTAAATTTACAAACTCTTTCCAAAAAAGGTTTAAATTTAAAAACAATATTACACAGATTTAACCATTTAAATCCAGTGGACTCTTATTGTTCAAAAAGAAAAAACTGGTGGACCATTAGTAAATCAGATTTTTCCCTTCTTAATTGCCTAATACTGAGCAGATAGCTGGAAAAAGAACAGCAGATGAAACATGAAAACAATCTAGAAATGGAGAATTTGCTCAAGATTCCAAATCTCCATACCAGAACAAATTACATCAGTAGTGTTGCTATAAACTATACATATCACATTACACAGCAATCCACTTGCAAGCAGTAATGTGAACGATTGTCAAATCACAATAAAGCTTAGAGGAAAAGTTAAAAGTGAAGCAAAATAAGGGGCAAAACTAACTGTTGAAGTACCATCATATGCATATTCATATTAGATGCATTCTAGACAACAATAAGTGTTACTCAATATAGACATTTATTCTGGAACCAGACATCCACTTTTATCTACCCAGTAGACAAGGACCCATATTAGGAACAGAAACAATATTTACCCCTTAATAGCACCAGTCTCATAATCAGTTGGGATAGATATTCTTGAAATGTCTCCACAAGTTTGAAAATGCTCCCCGAGGGCACTTCTTATCTGTAAAATTTGAATCAAAAAGCACAATATGAAGATTTTATATACCCAAAAAGCTCCAGTAAGAGAATGATAAAACTTTACCTCATCCTCACCAAGGGAAGTATCAAACCCCCTAACATATATTGTTTGATTCTGGCCTCTACCTCCCTTTTGGAACGAGTTATTCTCTTTGCTGCAGATATTAACATCCATTTGTAAGGTAAAATACACTCATTAAACTCACTCAAGCAGCAATAAAAACTTTCTTGGTAAGAACAGGCACCCGCTATATGGCGTATATGGAGCCCTTTCACCCCTCTCACGAGCCAGATCAAGTCTAACTTCCCGACCGTTTAAGCTTTGGCCATTTAATTTAAGAGCCTGAAAAGAGAATGAATATTAAGCACATTTACGACATCTGAAACAAAAATGGTTTAAAAGGTGGAAAAATAACTACATTAGCTCTTATAAAAACCCAAAAAAGTGGCTAATGGACAAGTAGAAATAAAGGCAACCCTTGCCTTCTGTGCTGCTTCAGCTGTGGCAAACTCAACATGTCCAAAGCCCTTAAACCTCTGATCTCCATCTAAAGCAAAGCGAACGTCAACAATTTCACCAGCACTTTCAAAGAAATTTTCCCTGTGGAATCAAATTTATCAGAAGTAGAACAATATGGAGCTTCCAAAGTTGCAGGAAATAATGAGGCCACAGCTAGACATACACATCTGCACGTTCAACTTGATAAGGCAGATTGCCCACAAATAATATCTTTGATCCGGTAGAATGAACCTCAGGAGTAACTGGAGTTTTGGGCTGCACATCAACAGAGCCAGGGGAAAAAAAAACAAATTACTCTTTCCAAGTCAAACACAAGTATATTGCAAGAGCCAAAAAAACTAAGGGCAAACAGTGAATTACAGCTTTCTTAGCAGATTTAAAATCATCCTTCTTGGTTGCAGGAGTAGAAGCATCCACCATTTCCACATCAGGGACCTGTTTCACACAATTTATGTTAAACTAGCTGCATTAAAATGAGGTAGCCAAGTCCATAGGCTCATAGACATCTACATGGAATTTCTAGGTTGAGATGTTGGCATCAAGCATATGGCATACACTTAAAATAATAGGAATTCTTCCTAAATTGCATACATAACTTTCTTAAATATTCCTTATAGCATCCATCCCAACTGACCAACAAAAAAAAGGACTATACTTCACCAGCTGGATCGAATTCCAGGTTTATGAAATTATGATCAATGTCTAATACCACAGAAGCCCCATATGATAACAAAACATTGTTTTGTTTTCACAAATCAAGAGTAAGATTCTCTGTTTGCACCAGAGACAGACACTTTACGTTTTTCTTTGGGGCCTTTACTGGTTTTTCATCCTCCCTTTCTTCATCTGAACTCTCATCAGAGCTCTCCTCTTCACTGCTGCTTTCTTTCTGAGCAATTACAAAATTCTGAAAGGTTACATGACGGATCAAATGAAAAGTATGGTAGCAGTGACATAAAAAAATTTTAACAATATGAAAAATTTGTCACCTTTTTACTCTTTTGTTGTTCATCATCACTTTCCTCAGAACTATCATCCTCACTGTTATCTTCATCAAGGTCCATTTTATTCTGTAGTTTCAGAGCAAGCAGAAAATGGCATGGAATTCAATAAACCATCACAAAATATATATTGTCAGACCATCTAAACTCCCAATAGTATTTAACCCTATGTTTGGACGCAAAGGAAATCAAATTTACTTTAATGAGTTAAAGTAAAATAGGTATATTTGATTTACTCCCCTTTTTCCCTAGCTTACTTTAACTTAGGTGAAAATAAATATAATTTCCATTGTTTGGATGGAAGGAAATTAGATTTACTTTAATGAGGGAAAATAAATTTGACTTACTGCACTTTACTCTATTTCTTTCTTTAGTTTTAAGAGAGACATACAATTTCCCTTGTCTTTTTTTAAGGTAACCAACAAATGGAAAGGACCGTAGAGTAAGTTACATTAAATTTATTCTCATTTCTTCATTAAAATAAATCAAATTTCCACGGTTGCCAAATAATGGAAAGAAGGTTAAATTATATTTGTTCTACCCTCCTTTCTCTCCTTTACTCTTGTTTCCCTCCATCCAAACAAAGCATAAGAGTAATGTTTGACGATATGTAACCACAATATAATATGTGAGGCACTACAAGCACACACATATAGGTGTGGGCTAAAAGAAAAACAGGAAACAAAAAACCATTGAGCTTAAAAACCATTAACTGAAGCAATTTATCCATAGGAGGGTAGGGGCTAGGAGAATGTTAACCTGTTTTAATTCCTTTGTTTGAGGCACAGAAGATGGCCTTTTCGAATCAACAGTAGGCTTGGCTGAAGGAGCCTGCAGATTACAAATGAAAAGCACCAGAATGTGGTATTGAATGCAAACAGCAACGCAAGATAAAATCCAGCAAAACAATTCAAGACACAATGATAAGTTATTCCTTTATAATGTACTCACATCATCATCAGAGTCTGAACTAGAATCATCAGACTCACTTTCAGAACTGTCATTCACATTGCTCTTTTTTGATGCTTGAACTTTTGAAGCTGCTGTGTTTGCCTTAGAGCTTGTGCCCTGAAACAACACCCAGGAAAAAGCATTAATTAAATTCCATAAAATCTAGGTTATTTTACAAAATTCTATAACAACTTAAAAGAGGAAATTTGAAAATTTAGATAAAAGAACATGTTTTCCATTTTCCCATTATCCATCTGAAAAATGTAAAAACAGAAAAAAAAAAAAAAGGAAAATGAAAACAAAATATTTTCAACAAAAGCAGCCCTTAGAACTTCACACAGGCTCTCTGATGGAGAAAATTCATGATCTTAAGGATGCACAACACTAAATGCTGTGGGATAGCAGAATAAATGATAATGGAACCTTTTCTTCTTTAGAAGACTCATCAGAGTCACTTTCATCAGAGCTATCACTTGATTCAGCCTTTTTATTGCTTACTACTTGTGGAACAGTCTTAGGAATTGTAGCCTTTACGGGTAACACCTGCAAATTAAAACATCAAGTGAATAGAAAGATAGAGAGAGAGAGTTTCATCCAAAAAAAAATAAAATAAGCAAAATAACAACTGCAGCTCGAATCAGCAGAAACAAATGACAATGACACCTTTTCTTCTTCAGAAGACTCATCAGTATCACTTTCATCAGAGCTATCACTTGATTCAGGCTTTTTATTTCTTGCTACTAGTGGGGCACTCTTTGGAATAGTGGCCTTTGTAGGTAATACCTGCAAATCGATATTAAGTGATAATCATAGGGATTCTAGATCACTCAAGACAGCAATGAACAATGAATTGCTTGTTAGGTTCTTTGCATATACATACATATGATATTCATATACATAGGTATATTAGATGAAGATTATTCACATACAGACTAGAGGAAGATTGTTTATATATGGATTCATGGGATATATTGGAATACCAAACTCTTAAAGTTCTTTTATGTTATCTTGTTTCTTTTTTGTGAACTTGCAAGAAGAAAAGGATTTTACGAACAGTTCTTTTCTTTTTCCTTGAAAGTTCACAACATTTCCCAAGACTTCAGCCAAAAACCTAGAGTTTGGAATTCCAACCTTTCCCATGAATCAGTGCTTGAAAAATCTTCATCCAATCTATCTCTTGATTTCCAACAATTCTGTTGCGTTGCTATTTTGATCTTGGATCTATTTGCAAGAAAAATAATAAGAGAAACATAACAGCCAGTACTCACGGTTTCCTCATCAGTAGAGCTATCTGAATCAGTGGACTCCTCAGAACTAGAAGGAGCTGCTTTTTTAGTGCCTGTTTCTGGCAATTTCTTTTCTGGCAAGGCAGGCTTAGCTAATTTGTTCTGCACATGGAACAAATTGAGTTGTAAATATTTCAATAATAAAACAGATCTTAGAACAAACAAATGTCATCTATCAACATCATTGTTGTCACACTAAAATTGCCAATTGAATTGTTCATTATCTCTCTGCATCATACTGGTAGTTCACCTCATCATCAGAAGAATCTGAACTGCTGCTCTCTGCTTTGCCTTTCTTAGTAGAAGCTCCAACTGAACCATTATTTGCATGTACTTGCTGCTTATTTGGAAGAGCAACAGCTTTGGCAGGAGGCTCCTGAACAAAAATTTAATCACAAATAAAATACCATCAGTGAGAATTTGAATCAATGTTCACCTCATCTGAAGAGGAATCCTGGCTGCTAGAATGTACAACAGGTTGTTTCAGAGGCTTGACAACCTTGTCCGATGCAAATTTTACATATTTATTTATTGACATTATATTTAACCCATAAAATAAATTTGAAATGAGAATAACAACATAAAATATACATGCATATTCTACAATTTCAGCTTAATTTAATTCTCACCTCATCTGAAGAGGATTCATCGCTACTAGATTCTTTGACGGAAGGTTTTGTTGCCTTTGGGACCTTAGATATGACTTTAACCTGCAACAAGAATTTAAAGAATTCAAGCAAGCTATATAATATCAATTATATAATTATCAGGAAAAAGAAAAAGGGAAGAAAATCCTGTCATTCTAAACTCAACACTGACATATTCTACAATTTCACACCAGAAAAATAAAATGCAGGAACATGTAAGTGCAAGATCATAATATAGAAATCAAACAGATGATTAAAAGCATTTAAAACAATAATTACAATAGCACGAGCAAACAAAGCATAATCACCTTCTGTTCTTCCTCAGATGAAGAGTCATCAGAACTGCTAGATTCCTCTTTCTTCTTCTTCTGAGTCTTAACTTCAGACTTTCGTGTCTGAACAGCCTGTTTTACCCCTTCGTTTACCTTCTGTTTCTTTGCACTCACAAGTTTCTCTATAGCTTCTTCAGCTTCTCTCTTACCTGCTAACCCAATCGCATAAGGCAAATGGAATACAAACACAAAAAACCATATGGAAAAGATAAAGTATGTAGCATCACAAAGAAAAATACACATACTACAGCAAACGCAAACGCAAACCTATAAAACAGTGAAGAAAAAGAAAAGGCCCAGAGAAACCATATCGCATAAAATTAACATAATTAAATAAACGTAATACAAAAACTGAAATATGAGAGCAGTAGTAACTCGGCTCCATCAACTTTCACCACCCAAATAAAAAGATGCGTATTTTTTAATTTGTTCACAATACCCAAAAGAAATTTAAGAAGAAAAATGACAACAAGAACTCCATTAATGTAAACTCATTAAAGACTAAAAAATTAAAAATTTAAGCGTCAAATCAATAGACTTCTTATCTGCTACTTCTGCAAACCCAACTAATCACAACACATATAACTTCAACAATCATAATCAACATAAAATGAAAAACGAATAGAAAGAAATACGATTTTACCTTTCTTTGTAGGCTTCGAGGCAGGGGTTATAGCAGGAGCTTCATTAACCTACAGGACAGGCGAAAAAACAACCATATCAACTCAAACTAAAAACCAAAACCAAATCAAAGACAGAAAGTAAACCATAAAGGAGAGTACTTTGGAAGTTGATTTCTTGCTAGATTTGCCCATTATTGACAGAAAGAAATTTCAGGTTGAATGGTTTTTGAGATAAGGAAAAAATATAAACTGCGGGCTCTGCAAAACCCTAGTTTTTAGATACTTTGAGTTGGTAGGGTTTTGAGAGTGAATGAAAAAGCGGTGCCTAAGCTAAGATATTTATACTCGTTCGTGCTCTTGTTGGCGTGGAGTTTTTAGTTAGGGTTTTTGCCTGTCCACCAGCTTAGGTTATCAAACCGTAGAACCGCGCATTTTTGCATTTTTTTAAGGTTAGGCTTTTGTAGAGATTTAAGTATATTAAAAATAGATTTTAAATTTTTTTATTTAATTAACTAATTTTTTTAATTTTATGTAAATTTATTTCTAAAAAAAATATTTATTTATCTGTTCCAATTAAAAATTATTTTTAAAATTTAAAAAAATTAAAAATATAAAATTTTTTCTATAAATCACTTTTTATAATCACAATGTCAAACAAACATTTAGTTTTTGTTAAGGTTTGTATTGAGAGATTTTAAATTAGCTTAGATAATTAGAACCATTAATTTATACTTTAATTATTTAAAAAAAAGTAAAAAAAAAATCATGTATGTTAAAAAAACTCTGACAAAAAATTTTAATTTTTGAATGATTTATTTTTCCACCTCAAGGTGGAAAATTCATAATTCATAATTTTTTTATTTTTTATCATTTTTTATTTCAAATTATCCCTTAAAAATTTATAATATTACAAAATTATGTTTAACCCCAAAAGGACAATAAAAATCATTTAAATTTGAAATAAAATCTTCAAATTTGGGTATAGGGTTCTTTTATATCAACCCTTTCTCTCCTTTTCTTCTTCAAAAATTCATTTATTTCATCTCAATTTTTTCTCTTAAAATCGGGTCATTTGAGCGTAAAATCTCTTGATTTTAGCAAAGATTTATGGTGAGTTACCAAAAAAAAAAAGGAAAATTGAGAGAGAAAAAATAAAGTCGTATGAAAATAAAGGAAAAAGATAAGAATTTTAAAATTGGTAAAGAGAGGTGTCTCATCGTAGGCTATGGCACCAAATATGTATTCATATAACATTCTTATTTCTACCTACAGTATTCTCCTAAATGGCATCATAGACAAAGTTTAAGGGGATTTGACAAGCCAGGCTCCCAATGTGTATTTAGGAATGTTTATGACTTACTCCCACTGCATAACATATGGGCTAGAGTATAACTTATAATATCTTACTTGAAGTCTATAAAAAAGCAAGAATGAAAAATATATAAAAAAAAATTAAGTTTTTATAACAAAAAACATCAACACAATATAAGATAATTTTCTTGATTTATGAAAAACAATTATGCATAACCTTAATTTTCAAAATTTTAGAACTTTGTAATTTTCACCGTAAACATAAATTAGGAGAAAATATGTACTTAGATTCATGATAGAGAACTAGAAGAAGGTTAATCACAACAAATTCCTTCATGAAAATTGTGTTTCTCTCTCATTAAACATTGACTTTATTTATGCCGAGAGTTTTTCTTGATGGATAGAAAAATTACCTTATAGGTTGGAGAGAGGACTAACTATACTTTAATTCTAATATTCTATCAATGTGTGCAGTTACAATAACTCCCTCATAAGTGCATCCTCAAATAAGAAAACAAAAATAAATAGATATAAGAAATATAATTACAGACCAAAAAGAAATTATTAAAATAAGAATTATAATAAAAAATATAGTTCTAAAAAATCTAATAAAAAAGATAATCAACAAAAAGATATAGTAATTTGTTATAAGTGTAGAAAAATAGGATACTATACTAAGAATTTTAGAACAAAACAAAAGATTAATGAATTAAATTTATCATAAGATTTAAAAGAAAAAATTTTTAAAATTATTATAACTGAAAAATTAACAGATAATGAATCAGAAATATCAGATTATACAGAAAATGATTTAAATTTACTAAGTGAAGAATCTGAAGAAATTGAAACAGATATTTGTAATTGTATAGGATCTTGTCAATGTAATAATATTAATATTTTAAGTTCAAAAAAGAAATTTTTATTAGATATAATAGAAAAAATTGAAGATTCAGATATTAAAAAACAATATTTACTAAAACTAAAAGATATCATAGGAACAACTCAAAAACAAGAAAAATTTGAACCTTATAATTTCCAAGAAATTTGTGATAGATTTAAATAAAATAAAAAACCTATAAATATTCAAGACCTTCAAGAAGTAATAAAAAATTTAAAAATAGAATTAAGACAATAAATTTTATTTTTAAAACAAAAAATACAAAAATTAGAATAAGAAAATCTTAGTGATGAATTAAGCAGTTTATTAAAAAATAAAGAAAAATTAGAAATAGGAAAAAATTCTAAAACAGAAGATTATGTATATAGTATTTCTAAAATAAATTTTCAAAAATGGTATGTTAAAATAAATTTAATAATAAATGATGACACACATATGACTACTATACCATTAATAGACAGTGGAGCTGATCAAAATTGTATTTAGAAATGATTGATACTAACAAAATATAATGAAAAAATTTCAGAACGTCTGCACATTGCTAGTGGTTCTAGGCTTATAGTAAATTATAAATTATCAAATATAAAAATATGTAATAAAAAAATTTTGTTTTCAAACTAGTTTTGTATTAGTAAAAAATCTAAACTTAGGAATCATTTTAGAAACTCCCTTCATAACTATAATATATTCATTTAATGTTAATAAAGAAGGTATATCTATCAAAATTTTAGAAAATGAAATAATTTTTGAATTTTCTTTTCCAATGAAATCAAAAGAAATAAATTAGTTACAAGAAAATAATATTCAAAAAATTAATCAAATTAAAAATAAAAGGAAACATATTAAACAATTATCATAAGAAATTGATAATAAGAAAATGATAGAATATTTAGATAAAAAAGAAACAAAAGAAAATATTAAAAAGATCGAAGAAAAATTTATAATAAATATTTATGCTCCTATATTTATGCATTTTTAAATAGAAAACAACATATCGTAAGTTTACCATATATTAAGGATTTTGATGAAAGAAAGATACCTACTAAGACAAAAACTATTTATATGAATAAAAAATTAGAAAAAAAAACTTGCCAATAAGAAATATTAGACCTAAAGCAGAAAGGTTTAATTAGAGATTTTAAGTCTCCCTGATCCTGTTCAGCTTTCTATGTTATGAATAAAATATCATGTCTTTTGGTCTAATATTTCTGCTTTAATATAATTAATATTAAAATTTTGGCAATGGATAAAATATCATGTACAATGGATAAAATATAATTAATTTAAATGTAATTAATTTTACAGAAATATAATTAATTTCCTCATAGAAAGAGGAACTTCTCGATTAGTAATTAATTATAAACCTTTAAATAAAATTTTACAATGGATAAAATATCATGTACCAAATAAGAGAGATTTATTAAAGAAATTATACGAAACTAAACTATTTTCAAAATTTGATATGAAATCAAAATTTTGGCAAATTCAAATTTGTGAAATTGATAAACATAAAACATAATTTAATGTACCGTTTGGACATTATGAATAAAATGTTATGTCTTTTGGTCTTAAAAATGCTTCATTAGAATTTCATATTATGAATATTATTATTAATCCTATTAATTTTTTTACTATAGTTTATATAGATGATGTACTAATTTTTTCAAAATCTATTGATCAACATATAATAAACAAATTTTATAATGTAATATATCATAATGGTCTTGTAGCATCTGTAACTAAAATGAAATTGTTTCAAACTAATATAAGATTTTTAGGACATGATATTAATTAATGAACTATTAAACCAATTTCTAGAAGTTTAGAATTTACAAATAAATTTTCAGATGAAATTAAAAATAAAAAATAATTACAAAGATTTTTAGGATGTTTAAATTATGTACATAATTTTTTTAAAGATTTAGAAAAATTATGTCAACCACTGTATAGCAGATTAAAAAAGAAACATGTTTCTTGGACAGAAGAACATACTAACATTATTAAAGAAATCAAACAAAAAATAAAGTTTTTACCCTATTTAAATCTATCGTATCTAGAAGCATTTTTAATTGTTGAAACTGATGTTAGTGAAATAGGAAAAAAAATTTAAGCATTGTTTTATCCATCAAAAAATTTGAAGATGATTTTCATATGAAAAATTTTTTATTACGCATTGATTGTTTAGCAGTAAAATATGTTTTAGAAAAAGATGTTCGAAATCTAATTTCAAAACAAAATTTTGCATGATGACAAGCTTTACTAAGTAATTTTGATTTTGATATTGAATTTATTAAGGGAAAAAACAACTTATTGCCTGATTTTTTATCTCGTGAATTTTTATAATTGTCAGGTAAATCAACTTTATAAATTATATTAATTTAGTACCACAAAAATTATTTGTAATATAAAATTATTTCTATAACTAAAATAATATTTAAAATACTAAATTATTACAATTTATATAAATTAGATAGCATCACTGTAATTTATCCTAAAATTGTTTGCCACCATTAGTGTTTTAATATTATTCTTTTAAAAAATTCATAAAAAAGCAAGAATGTAAAATATATAAAAAAAAATTAAATTTTTATAACAAAAAACATCAACACAATATAAGATAATTTTCTTGATTTATGAAAAACAATTATATATAACCTTAATTCTCAAAATTTTAGAACTTTGTGATTTTTTGTTACGAAGAAAATATGTACCTTTATTCATGATAGAGAATTAGAAGAAGGTCGATCACAAGAACTCCCTTTATGAAAATTGTGTTTCTCTCTCATGAATCATTGATTTTATTTATGCGGGAAGTTTTTCTTGATGGATAGAAAAATTACCTTATAGGTGGGAGAGAGGACTAATTATACTTTAATTATGATATTCCATCAATATGTGCAGTTACAATAACTCCCTTTTGACCAATAAAATTTTAGCACTTAGTTTTATTACACTTAATATGTATATATTTAATAATAAATAGCTATATGCATGTGACTAAAGTTAATTTCCACTGTCTCCACATAAAAAACCAACATTCTCCCACTTGCTCAATGTGATATTATTTAACTTAATAGTTTAATAAATAATCATAATATGAATAGTCTAAGCTACATTATTTCACAAATTGGTCAAATTGTAAATCACTATAGAGTAGAAAATTAATAAAGATCATAGTTGTTGTTAGAAAAGTACTATAAAAGCAATCACTTTTAGAATTTATTGTACAATTTCATTTCATATGAATAAAAAATATTTTTATTTATTAATGTTCATTTATATTATAAATTAATTGGATCTTAAATTAATATAAATATAGTATGATGGAAATCATGATGAAATCATGATATTGAGATTTCTATGATATACAATTATGGTTATATCTAAACTAATCCCTAGTCATAGGATTAACAAGACTAGACATTGTTAATCTGGATAGACTAACACATGTTATACTTCTTGATTGAATCAAGCAGTAGATGTTATAATTTGTAGACATGAGTTGCCTAGAGTTAATGTGTGGATGCTTGCTAGTGTAGTCAACTACAATGGATGACCTGCTATGAGACCATTATATAGATCGTCAATTCAGATGTCAATGATAGTCTCATCATAGCAACGGTGCAAGTGATGTGTCAATATTTGTTCTAGTTTTATAAGTGTTTTTAGTTGTTTAGTTTTCTTGTTTTATAAGTATTTTTAGTTGTTTAGTTTTCTTGTTTTTATGTGATTTTTGGATAGATTTGATATTTAATTGTCTTTCGTATTTTTAGGTCGTATGTGGTAGAAAGTAGCATGGGAGATGTGTTTTTGGGGTTGATTTGAGTATTGGAGGTGTTGAGGAAGCAAGAAAAGATGATTTGTGGATAGAAGTTCATCGCGACCTCATGACAGCCATCGCGTGCTCGTGATGAAAGGCAAACAGCAAGCTTCTATTACGGGCATGACGCCTGGGCAAGAGAAGTAAGTAGCAATCTATCACGGGTGCGACACCCGTCGCATGCACATAACGACTAGGACATTGTAGATCATGTGAACAGTTGCCAAATCCGACTTTTATCAATTCTTTTAAGGTTTTTTCACTCCTATAAAAGGAAATTACATATCTTAAGAGTTAGACTTAGCTTAGGATTCAAAGATTAGCCCTTTAATTCATCTTTTTCTCTTAGATTCAAATGAGGCGCATTCTAGGGTTTTTCAATATTCTTCTTCTCCTTGAATTTTCTGCACACACAAAAGACTTCTTGGTGGACACATTCATTCTCCAGTAGACTTGTCAACAATAGAAGATTATTTTTGCTCTTGAGGGTTGATTAGACTTGGGTTTGAAGGATTGGAGACCATCATCCTCCAAATTCTAGCTTTGGTGATTCAAGGGAGCCCCATAATCTCTTTTCTTCTCAATTTCTGATGCAATTTTAGTTTGACTATGAATATTACATTGATTTTTTCAGTACTCATGTTAGGCTAGACTCTTTTTGGGTGTTTAGTTAGCAACCCCAATTTTGTAATAAACTCCTATTATTTTGTTGAATGAATTTATAATTTCTATTTTAATTCAATTACACCTTATTAATTTCTAGTTTAATAATTGATTGGCTACCAATAATTGAATTAGGAATGAGCATGTTAAGGTTTGATTATTTGACACATTATCTTTAATCTAACATAAAAAGTAGATTGAACATTAGTTAATTCATTGGTTTGATTAAATAATGCATAAAGTGATAGCCATGAAATATTAATTCTATGAATTTAGTGTTTGGGAGGAAAATACGAAATTGGGGGAGCAAAACCGAGTACCGGCTTTATCCATTGATTTTATTCTTTAATTTAATTTGCCATTCAATTTACAGTTTAATTAATGTAGTTTTTAATTAAAATCAAATCAAACGGATTATAGTGCTTAGGTTGCATTCTGTATACATTGGTAATTAAAGTAATTAGGAATTTAAGCTAGTGATTCCTTATGAGATCGACTTCGAGAGGACACTTGCCATCCTACGATTGGTTTGTGCACTTGCGGGTTAAACCTTGAGTTTACATTAGCATATCTTTGGACTTGAGATACTCAAGGATATCTTGGATACTAATTATGTGCTTTGACTTCATCCCTTATTGCCTCACAAAGGTGGCTTATAGGGTGGTGATTGGGTATAACTTGAAGTATTCGAAGGTAATTGCATAGCTAATAGAGGATTTACCACTCCTAATAGAAGGAGTATATATTTAAGTGCACTTGTCAGGATCATTACTCGAAAATCTTTGGCCGGAGTGGAAATGTCAAGAAGATGGTCTTCAGTGACATGTCTATTTAAGTAATGAGTCTCAATGATAGGATATAACATTACTTGGGCTAGTTGTGACATAGTCAGTTTAGCAGAAGCTAACACATAGTCCATGCTCTGAATCTAGTGGGGTATAGAATGGTGAAAAGACAAATTACATAGACAATTATCTATGGAAAGGTTCGTAGTTAAACTACTACTTTCCAGCTAATTGGAGGTAATGATGTGTTGCTAGATACCGCTCATGATCTGCCTAAGATTAAGTATTAATTTGAGTGGCCAATATAGCTGGGAACTTAATGGGTCACAGGCATTAAAGGTGTGAAGGAGAAGTAAAATGAGCTTTTGGATCAGATCCAAAACAATGAGAGAAAAATCAGGTCTAGACACTTTCCCGACTGAGTTCTAGGGCGAGACAATGGTGCCGATTGGGAAAAGAAGTCTCCCATTCAGAAAAAGGTACTGGATTGAAATAACAAAAAGTCCCGATTGGGAAAGTAGTTTCCTGACAGGGACTCGCTTGACATGGACAATATCCCGAGCAGGAAATAAGTTTTCCAATTGGGACATGTGATAGATTAGAAATTTTAATCTAATTAGGATTCTATAATTAAGGGTTATGAACTCTAATTTCATGTGGACTATAAATTGTCCTCTTTTAGACTATTTCTATAGCTGCAACTCATAAGAATTAAAAGGTTAATTCTTCTTTTCTTCTCTTAAAGATTAACTCTCTTGCTAGCACGTTAGGTTAATCCAAGTCATTGCCTTAAAAGTTTTTCTCCTTTCTCCCTTCAGTGGATACTATTAGAGGTGATCCTAGGAAATTACTGTGGTTTGCTACAACCTGGTAAGAAGAGAATCGAAGGAAGAATACTCGGTTTTGAAAGGTAATAATCTTGTACTATTAGATAGCTTTAATTGTTCATGATTACATAGGTTGATCCTCTATTTGGAGTTTGCAAGAAATTTTAATTTCCACTACGCAACGTGTATGAGATGTATATGCAAACTCTAACAATTATATGTCATTAGATCGACATAGTCTCTACTATGTATCACAATATTAAATCTAAATTCAATATGATCAATAATGTAGATGATCCTAATGGTTTAACATAATGTGTTCGTCAAAAAACAAATCCTATTATGCTAACATAACTAATTAATGTATATATAACAATCAACATTATAAAACATGATGTATTAAAATGTTAAAATCATTAACTAAATGAGCTTAGAGTGTCAAATACATGAAGATCATCATGTTAGAGATGTGCCCAAAAGGCAATCGCCTCAAATATTTAGTGTACATATTCATAAAGGCATTCTTTCATTATATTAGTATTCATTTGCATATAAATTGATATAGATCTTAAACTGATTAATGAAAGTCCATGATATGAAACATAACATAAAGGAAATCATGATGGGACCATAATAATGAGATTCCTATCGTGTGTAATTATGCTAGTATCTAAATCATCTTTAATCATATGATCAACAAGATGAGATATTGTTGATCCAGATAGACTAGCACATGTTATACTCCTTGATTGGATTAAGCAGTAGATCTCATAAATTGTGATCATGAGATATTCAGAGTTAACATGTGGATGCTTGCTAAGAGTAGTCAAGTACATTAAGTGACCTGCTATGAGACGATCATATGGATTATCTATTCAAATATCAATGATAGTCTCATTATAGCAATAGTGTAAATGTCCTTAGACTTGAGGTACTCAAGGATATCTTGGATATTGATTATGTGCTTTGACTTCATTCCTTGTTGCCTCATAGAGGTCGCACATAGGGTGGTGATTGAGTACAACTTGAGGTATTTAAAGGTAATTGGGTAGTCAATAGAAGATTCACTGCTCCCAATAAAGGGAGAGTATATTCACGACCTCTTGTCAAGATCATTACTCAGGAATCTCTGTCTAGAGTGGAAATGTCATGAAGATGGTCTTCAATGACATATATAATTGAGTAATGAGTCTTAGTGACAAGATCTAACATTGCTTGGACTAGGTGTGATGTAGTCAGTCTAACGGGAGCTGACACATAATCTATACTTTGAACCGAGTGAGGTATAGGATGGTGAAAAGACGAATTGCATATATATTATTGTCTATGGAAAAGTTCGTAGTCAAACTAGTGACTTTCTAGTCAATTGGGGGTCATGATATGTTGCTACATACTGTTCATGACTTGCTCAAATTAATTGTTAATTTAAGTGGTCAACATAATTGAGAACCTAATGGGACACACGTATTGGAGATGTGAAGAATGAGTAAAATGGTCTTAGATGAGATCCAAAAATATGAGAGAATTATTTTGGGTCAGATTGTGATGGGATTGCAAAAAAATTTCGGAAAAATTGTTCAAGATGGGTCACGGACCTGTACGGACCCACGAGGGCCCGCTAGGTTTGCCAGCAGGCCCATGTGCGCCTAGCTACACACATGTTGCTGCCTTGGCCAGCAATGGCCGAGATTAGTGGCCTAATTGGCCATTGATCCCAATAATTACTCCTATTCTCATGCTCATTTGGTTTTGAATTAAATTTGGGTGAGTGGGACTCTAAGACCCCATGGCAGAAATAAAAGACAATAAAATTATTTTTGGAGTAGAAAAATAATTTATGAGACACAAAAATTAATTAAAGTGTTTAATTATATTTTCTCGCAAAAGAACAATCTTTATTGCTAACACATTGAGATTGTTCTAGCCATTTTCTTTGGTTTTAATTCTTCTATCTTCACGTGGATCACCATTAGAGATATCTTACTTTGAATTGTTATAGTTTGCGACAACCCGACAAGAAGGAAAATTGAAAAAATAAGCTAAGAAATTAAAGGTAATAATTCTTCTATCTTTACTTTATTAAATTAGTTTTAATAACATAAGTTGTATCCTATGAATTGGATTTTGAAAAATTTTAATTTCCACAGCATTTCTTGTATGTGATATATCTTCAAAACCCAACAATGGTATCAAAGCCTTCTTATGTTCATTAAAATTAATTTTAATTTAAGGTGCAAATTGGATTGCATGGTTTTGGCAATTTTAGTTCTATATATGAAAAATTGAAATTAATTTATAAAATTCGTTTTAAATTTTTTTTTTCTATAATTTAATCATGGGATGATTGAGAATAATTATTTTGATTGAAAAAAGGTTTGAATGTGATTCAAATAATTAATTTCGAATTTATTGCAAAATTGCTGAAAATTACATTTTGATAAACTTGTGATGTTTTTTGGCTTGTTTAATGGGGTTGTTCATAACTTTTTTGTAATTTGATTATCAAAAAATTATTTAGATATATTGAGAATATGTTTAAGCCTTTAGAAATATTTAATAATTAATTAAAATAAGTTTAATTAATTTTTTAAACAAATACCAAAACGGGTTTGTTTTAGTGCACCGAGCGGGGCTGTTTTGTTTGAATTTTTTTGTATATGTATATTTCAGTTCTAGCACCTTAGAATATGTTTTATGTGATATATAATGTGTTATTTTGATGTTAACTACATGCCTAAATTATTTTGCTCGAATTTAAATTTGTAAATTAATTCTAGATTATAAATGAGTCATTTTAGATATCTAGTATATTGGTTCGTTTGTCTTGATGAGTTTAGCTTGTGTTAAAATTATTTTTATGGACTTGAGCTGACTTAAAGATGCTTATAATAATTATATAAGGTTCTGAAAATTTTGGAAATTTTTGAAAATTAATTTTGAATTAATTTAAGTTGAGCAATTACAATTCTAGTATGACTAAATAGTGTTATGCATGTTAAAATTAAATTGTTAAATTTTTGATATCATAATAACTTAATTTTAAGGTGAATTAATTTTGAATTAATTTATGAAAATATGAAATTTAATTAATTTGATTAAATATTAAAATCCATATTGAAATGTCATACAAAATTAAACTAACTGAAACAAAATAAATAGGTAATTTCGGTTCAAGAGTTGAAACTGACTTTTATATTTGGAGTCTAAAATTGTAATTACTTTATTTTATTTTATGCATTAGAGAATGCATAGTAGGGGTGCATGGAAATATATGATGGATAATTATGGACTTAGGTCCAATGTGATTGAGCATGCATGATTACTTTTATTTTATGATAAATAGGGTTTGCGTGTCCTTACCTCTCTTTTCTTTTTCATGTATTCTTTTTCTCATCTCACTTCCCTCAAATGCAAATTGAGGTTTTCTCTTTTTAATTATATAATTAGATTACATATGACTAGGATAGATAGAAATGCAAGGAGTAAGAAGTAAAAGGAGTTGGTGCCAAGAAGACATAGAAATAGGAATTTGATTTCTATTTTAAAAGTTGTAATTCATGCATCTATCTAGGTTAGACCTAATCAATCTTTCTATGGCTCGAGGGATTGATATTAGATTGTCCATAGTCATGCCATATAGTTATAGTAACTGTTGAATATATATCTATGTATGGATGTATGTTTAACATGTCATAAACATGATGATACTTTATTAACAAAATCCTTTAATAAATAATAATTAAGACTAACACCTTCCATTAATATGGGGAGAACCAGAGTTGTTCTAGATATTGGGTTGTTGAGCTGACTCAAGCCTGCTTTATAAGAATATGTTCAAACTATTGAAATATGATTTCATGATTAATAGGTTGGTCTTAACCGATTTCATTGATTTATTGAGCTGACTTAAGGTCAGTGTAAATTTGCAGTATTGGGTAAATGTACATAAGATATACGTGTATTAAGAGTTGATAACCTAAGGATTTGTGCACACATCAATTAGTTGATAGCATAATTCGGTAGTTGCATTTGAAGATGTAGTTGGTATGGATCAGATACCTACCGATTTGATTTAAGAAGGCTTGTTGAGTTGACTCAAGGTTTTTCTTAAATTGGAATTGGATATCGACCCACTAGGAGAACTTCTGAATAAGTTCTCTCGAGTTCATAGTGAGGGCTATGGGTTTGCAATAAAATAGTTGGAGCCATAATACATTTTTATTAAAGACCTAATATTATGCATTCATTCATATACATTTTTCTACAATCTCGATATTTATATTTAGGTTATTAGCATTATATCATTCAATGTGAATCAAAGCGTAATCATGAGTCATACATTTTGACTAACCTAAGCTTCCTTGACTAGTATAAAACTGAGAATGGTTCTCAAATCCAAAAGGTTGCCAAAGTCTTGAAATAATTGTTTTCCTTCCCTTAATGCTTGAGATGCAAGTGTTATGAACAATTTGCATATAAGTACTTGGATAACAATGGATTGGTTCTAAGTTATTCAAACTTCAAAAGCAGCATAGAAATCGATGCAAAATCATTATATATCATCTTAGAGAGATAGTCAATGAGCAAACTCACACTAAGTGATATGAGATATCTAAATTGCTCTACGACTCTAAGATGATGGAAGGGAGATCTAAAATGCAACATGCATTATAGATAAAAGGAAAAGGTAGAGAGACATCTTAAAAGGTACTTCCATTATGGCAAAAGTTGCAAAATGGAAATGGAATAAAAAAAGCTTATTTGGAGTTTTAAAGAAGCAGAAAGATAAAGCATATAGATGCATCTTCTACTTCAAGTAAATTTGTTAAAGAGGATAACATTGTTTCTTGTAATAACAGATGGATATTAGATACTGCATATAGGTCTCACATATACAAGATATGCAAGACCAAAGAAATAATAGAAAGCTTAGGAAAGGACAATCGAAACTGTGCATATTGGCTATAAAGCAATAGTTGCCACAATATAGGTTTAAGTTTCAACACTCTCTAGTAAGCTTGTTTATAGGATTAAACAATTGCAGTTTTGTTTTAGTTTATGAATAAAGAATATAGTTTTCTTTAATAGTTGAACAAAAGTTTTTCATTTGACTAACAATTGTTGTTTTATATGGTCAAACGATATTCCCTATAAAACTAAAATATTATGCAATAAAGTTTATGATCTTAGAATGTTTGATTCTATCCTCCATATCAAATTTAAAGGGTTGATGACCTAAAATCATAAATTATGGCATTGTCAATTCGAGCATATAAAAGAGAATTATATGATAAGTTATGGCAATATGGGGTCATATGATTATGAATCATATGACACATGTGAATCATATTTATTAAACAAATTGACAAAATCACCTTTTAGTGAAAAGGATGAATATGCAAAAGGACTGATGGACCTTATACATATAGATGTATGTGGACCAATGTTCATGCAGACCATAAATGGTTTTGTCTACTTCATTATTGTAATTATGATCACTTATAATTTGGGTATTTGTGTATGATGAGATACAAAATTTGAAACATTTGAAATGTTCGTAGAGGAACAATTTGGTAAAAGTATTAAGACACTTAGATTAGATTAAAGTGAAACAATACTTGAACTAAATGTTTCCATGTCATATAAGAGATAATGAGATTTTATCTCAATGAACCATATATTATATGCTATAGCATAATGATGTGACTAAAAGGAGTAGCCAAATCATGTTAGACATTATGAGGTACAAATAAGCTTTTAAAATTCCTTAAAGTTCTTTTATGGTAATGCACATGAGATTATGTTTATATGATAAACACAATACCTTATAAGTCAGTTGATGTTGTTCCTTATAAGATATGAAATAACATAAAACTTATTCTTTCATAAATGAAAGTTTAGAATTGTCCTGCTTATGGGAAGCAGATGATGTTAGACTAGTTCAAAGCTAAGTCTATCCTAATATCTGTATATGGGATAACTAATGAGATTCATTTGGATATCAGTTTTACTACTCATTGGAACAAAAGTTGTTTATTTCAAAATATGTTGTCTTCCAAGAGAAAGAGTTTATTTTACGAGAAGATAGTAGGAGCAAGAATGAACTTGATGAAGTTCAAACATACTCAAGTAGACACGAATCAACTAACAAAGCCCAAATATGTTATTCATACAGATGAAGTAATAGTAAGACCTTATGAAACACAATTGCTTCAAAAGTAAATTAGGATACGAGTTATTCCTAAGAGATATAGATATCTTATAAGTGAACAAAATGGTTGTATTGTTCATAGAGGATGATGAGCTTGCTAATTATGAAGAGATTCTGAAGAGTTTAGAATATGACTAGTGGTCATAAGCTATAAGTCGATGCGGATTCTATGACTATAAGCCAAGTATGGACTTTGGTTAACCCACCTAATGGGACAAAGCCCTATTAGGTGTAAGCGAGTCTTTAATAAGAAGACCGAAATGAAAGGTAATGCAGTTGCCTATAAAGCTAGAGTTGGCAGTTAAAAGACATCATTAAAGACAAAAGTTGCCTTTGACAAGACCTTTTACTCCATATACTATGCTTAAATCTATCATGTGACTCCTAGCCATTGCTACTCATGATGTTGGTATTTGGTAAATAGATATGAAAACAGGTTTCAATATCGAAATCTGACTTAAGATGTGTGACACAACCTAAGAGATTCATATCTAATGATGGCAAAACATGATGCAAATTGCAAAATTCATTAATGGATTAGTGCAAACATCTGGGAGTTGAATATCCAAATTGATGATGTAATCAAATAGTTTATTTTCTCGCAATATGTGGATGAATCATGTGTTTTCAAGAAAGTTTGTGGGAGTGCCATTGTGTTTCTAGTGAAGTATGTGAAAGACATACTTTTAGTAGGAAATGATCTTTCATTTCTAAGTTAGTCAATTTGTTACTTTAAAATATTTCTCCAAGAATGATTTTAAAAGTAACTTTAGTCAATTTGTTACTTTAAAATATTTCTCCAAGAATGATTTTAAAAGTAACCAACCAAAAGGAGATTAAGATCTATAGAGATAGATCTAAGAGGTTACATAGTCTTTCTTAGTCTATATAGCTAAGATGCTAAAGTGGTTAACATGAAATAGTCCATGAGATATTCCTATGATTGTTAGGATTGCCTCTCTAAGTCTTTATGTCTAAAGACATAAGACAAATAGACTAGCATGGATGTGATTCCATAAGCTTAGGCTATTGGATTCATTATGTACTATGCTATGTACTAGGCCAAATGGATATCATGCTATAAGCATCATGAGCGGATATCAATACGATCCTGTCAAGGGTTTATGGGTGACTTTCAAGAACATCCTTAAATACTTGAGAATAATTAAGGATGTATTCTTAGTCTAAGGAGATAGTAAACTTAAGGTAAGCAATATTATTGATGCCAGCATCCATTTTGATAAGGATAACTCAAAATCCTAATCATGCTATGTATTCACATTAAATGGTTATGTAGTCGGTTGGAAGAGTTCCAAATAGGTGATGACTACATATTCCACAACTAAAAGTACATTATAGCTTCCAAGGTGGCCAAGGAAATGGTTCGGATAAGTAAAATTCATCACAAAGTTAGAAATGATTCCCAGTATTGTAAATCCAATATGATTGGAACAATAATAGAGTCATTGCATGTGCAAATGAATTATGGTCTCATCGAAGTTCCAAATATATACAAAACATTACTAATTGGTTAGAGAAATCAATGGTAGATATGATGTAATGAGAAAAGAGTTCACACTGATCAGTAAATATCTGATCGAGTCACTAGACCAAAATCCCAATTGAATGTGATATTCATATCATCGCCTATGATGTAATGTACAATGGTAATTGGCTTTAGTACAAGTGGGTGATTATTTGAGATGTGCCCAAAAGGCAATCACCTCAAGCATTTAGTATACACATTCATAAATACATTCTTTCATTATATTAGTATTCATTTGTGTATGAATTGATATAGATCTTGAACTAATTAATGAAAGTCCATGATATGACACATAACATGAAGGAAATCATGATGGAATCATGATAATGAGATTCCAATCATGTGTAATTATGTTAGTATCTAAATTATCCTTAGTCATAGGATCAATAAGATGAGACATTGTTGATTCGGATAGACTAGCATATGTTATACTCATTGATTTGATCAAGCAGTAGATCTCATAAACTATGAGCATAAGATATTCATAGTTAACATGTGGATGCTTGCTAAGAGTAGTCAAGTACAATGGATGACCTGCTATGAGATAATCATATGGATTATCTATTCAAATGTCAATGATAGTCTCATCATAGCAATAGTGCAAGTATTCTCATACTTGAGGTACTCAAGGATAGCTTGGATGCTGATTTTGTATTTTGACTCCATTCCTTATTGCCTCATAGAGGTCACTCATAGGGTGGTGATTGGGTACGACTTGAGGTATTCGAAGGTAATTGGGTAGCCAACAGAGGATTCACCACTCCTGATAGAGGGAAAGTATTCTCATGGCCTCTTGTCGGGATCATTACTCATGATTCTCTGGCTAGAGTGGATATATCATAAAGATGATCTTCAATGACATGTCTAATTAATAATGAGTCTCAATGACAAGATCTAACATCACTTAGGCTAGATGTGACGTAGTCAGTCTAGCGAAAGCTGACACATAGTCCATCTTTGAACCGAGTAGGGTATGGGATGGTGAAAGGATGAATTGCATATATATTGTTGTCTATAGAAAGGTTCGTAGTCAAACCAGTGACTTTCTGATCAATTAGGGGTCATGACATGTTGCTATATACTGCTCATGACTTGCTCGAATTAATTGTTAATTTGTATAGCCTACATAACCGAGAATCTAATGGGTCACATGCATTCGAAGTGTGAAGAATGAGTAAAATGGTCTTGGTTGAGATCCAAAAATATGAGAGAATTATTTTGGGTTGGACTGTGATGGGATCATAGAAAAATTCTTGAAAAATTGTCCAAGAGGGGTCACAGGCCTATATAGGCCCGCTGGCAGTTGTAAGATAATTTCTTGGTTTATGCAAAACAATTATGCTAATCTTAGAGCTTTGTGATTTTTCACAATACATTATGTTTGGAGAAAATACGTACCTTATTCCATGAAGAGAACTAAAAGAAAAAGATCAATATGAAGAAATTCCTTTATGAAAAATGTGTGTTGACCAAACAATTACCAAGAAGAGGGGATGAATTGATGAAAAATTAAAAATTTTGCAAGAAGGGATATATAATAAAATCAAGGAGAATAGAAAAAAAGTGAGACACCAACTTTATAGAGATTTTGGTATGTTAACCATAGGGTGATTGCTCTCTATTTTGATCTTGACAATCAAATTAAGTGTTACTAACATCTTTGTTAAGTGTTGTTTTAATAGTGTTCAAAGTTTTAGCACATTTGGTTAAGGTTTCCTCATTGAACAACTCAAGAATTTCCTAGAGACGTGTAACTCCCGACCGGGACAAGAGTACAGACCGGGACAATACATGTCTACATCGGGAAAATGCTGTCTCTAAGTGTTTCAAACTTCCAGTAGCAAAAGAGACCGGGATAGGGCATGCCCCGACTGGGATCGGTGTTTTCCAAATCGGAACAATAATATCCCTATCGGGACTATGGTATAGACTAAGCAAAGCAAGTATCCAGATCAGAAAACTTTGCAGAATGATGACCCAAAAGTTCTAGTAGTAAAAGCAGACTGGGATATGGTATGTCCCGATCGGCACACTTAATTTTCCGATCGCGAATGGTAGTCCCGAGTGGGACTCATTCAGACCCAAGTTCCTAATCGGGCAAGTCCCCACCAGGACATACGGAGTCCTGATAGGGAAAATTGAATAAAAACTAGCCATTGGGATTTTCAGTCAATTAGAAGCTGCCATGTATCGAAAGTGTACGTTTCCCGACCGGGACACCTCTCTACAGATAGCATTAAATGCACTTGTAAGAGAACGTTAGAAAGAGTTATGGCATCACTTTGTAACGGTTAATTGGTAGGTAATCAATATAAATACCTTACCAAAAGGCCATTGAAAGGAGATCCAACAACTTAACAAGTGAAAAAGCTATTGCAATTTATTTTCTCAATCCTTTCATTAATTGTTTTGGTATAAGGGTTCAAGTGTTAGTCTTAAAACACTTGGGTTATCTTGTAATTGGGTAGTATGAGCCAAATTACAAGGAATTGGTTGTTGTGTGAGCCACAAAACACAAGGGGAATTTGGGTTAAGTGTTAGCCTTGATAAAACACCTAGTTGGGAGTGAGCTTGTTAAAACTCCAAATATTGTAATATAAGTGATTAGATTAGTGAATACCCAATCTAAGTTGGGGAGAGGAGTAGGGTTAGTTAACACCCGAACCTCTATAAAATTTGTGTCTCAATCTTCTCCTTTTCTTCTACTATTTTGTGAGTGCAAATTTTTAACTTCCTACCAATTCATCCCCCTTTTTGGTAATTGTTTGGGCAACAGGCATCATCGAAGAGGTCTCGACTGGGACACAAGGACCGTTTACTTGTCCTACAAAATTGTATTTGCCATAATACTCTCTACCTTGATTTGATCTAACAATCTTGATAACTTTTCTCAGCTGTTTCTCAACTTTAGTCTTAAAAATCTTGAATTTATCAAAACATTCAGACTTTTCTTTAATCAAGTACAAATATCCATATCAAAAAAAATCATCAATGAATGTTATGAAATACTTGTTATTGCATATTATGGGTGAATAAGGTCTGCATATATCTGTATGGATTATCTCTAAGATATCTGAACTCCGAATGGATCCCTTCTTCTTAATCTCGGTCAGTTTGCCCCTACAACAGTCAACATTTGTTTTTAGGTCACTGAAGTCAAGGGCAAGTAGCATATTATCCTTGATTAGCCTTTCCACCCTTTTCCTATAAATGTGACCAAGCCTTTTATGCCACAACATGGAAGACTTATCCTTTATTAGGGGTCTTTTGGTAACATGTTCAATAATATAGGATGTGGAATAAATCTTATTTGAACTCAAACATACTTGATATAGACCATGTGACAAAAAGCGATGGCCAGATGCTTTTGAATCAAAAGTTATATTTACAACTGCATCTTTAAATATAAAAGCATAGCCTATTTTGTCTAATTCAAGTACTGATGTCAAGTTCCGACTAAATGATGGTATGTATAAAACATTTTTCAAAAAGAGTTCAAAACCAATGTCTAGATTCAAATAGACACTGCTAATAAAAAGAACTTCCACAGTGTTATTGTTGCCAACTGTAAGCACTAACTTTTCTTTATCTAGTTTCCTCTTGTTTATGAACCTTTGTAATGTGAATGCATCATATTTAGTCGCTCTACTATCAAGCCACCAAGAATTGGATATGGCATCAACCAAATTCGATTCATGAACAACAAGACCAAAAGAGTTACCTACAAGCTCACACTTTTCTAACCAAGCTTTGTATTTCAGACAATCCTGCTTTTTATGACATTTCTTTTTGCAAAAGAAACATTTTAGTTCCCTTTTCATAAAAGCTTTATCAACACCCACAGCAACAGATCAAGTAGACTCTTTATCAAACTAGGAGCATTAAGTGTAACACCCTCAACTTTTCCACATGCATTATTACAAGTATTCCATTTGGATATATTCATTTTATTATGTCATTCATATAAGACACATGTTGTTGCCCAAACAATGACCAAGAAGGGGGGGATGCATTGGTGGGAAGTTAAAAATTTGCACTCACAAGATAGTAGAAGAAAAGGAGAAGATTGAGACACAAATTTTATAGAGGTTCGGGTGTTAACTAACCCTACTCCTCTCCCCAACTTAGATTCGGTATTTACTAATGTAATCACTTAGATTATAATCTTTGGAGTTTTAACAAGCTCACTCCTAACTAGTTGTTTTATCAAGGCTACCTCTCAATCTAAATTTCTCTTGTGTTTTATGGCTTACACAACAACCAATTCCTTGTAATTTGGCTCACACTACCTAATTACAAGACAACCCAAGTGTTTTAATATTAACACTTGAACCCTTATACCAAAACAATTAATGAAAGGATTGAGAAAATAAATTGCAATAGCTTTTGCACTTGTTAAGTTGTTGGATATCCTTAAATGGCCTTTTGGTAAGGTATTTATACTGATTATCTACCAATTAGCCATTACAAAGTGGTGCCATAACTCTTTCTAACATTCTCTTACAAGTGCATTTAATGCTATCTATAGAGATAATTGTCCCTGTCGGGAACCATGCTTTCCCGGTCAGGAAATGTCCACTTTTGATACATGGCAGCTTCTGATTGACTGAAGATTCTAACGGCTAGTTTTTATTCAATTTTCCCGATCGGGACTCCATATGTCCCGGTCGGGACTTACCCGATGATGCCACTGCCAGGAACTTGGGTCTGAATGAGTCCCGCTTGGAACTACCATTTTCGGTCCGGACATACCATGTCCTGGTCTACTTTTGCTACTGGAACTTTTGGGTCATCATTCTGTAGAGTTTCCCGATCTAGACACTTGTTTTGCTTGGTCTGTACCACAGTCCCGCTCGGGACATTATTGTTCCAATCTAGAAAACATCGGTCCCAGTCTGGACATGCCCTGTCCCGGTCTACTTTGTTACTGGAAGTTTGAAACACTTAGAGACAGCATTTTCCCGATGTAGACATGTATTGTCCCGGTCTGTACTCTTGTCCCGGTTGGGAGTTACACGTCTCTAGGAAATTCTTGAGTTGTTCAATGAGGAAACCTTAACCAAATGTGCTGAAACTTTGAACACTATTAAAACAACACTTAACAAAGATGTTAGTAACACTTAATTTGATTGTCAAGATCAAAATAGAGAGCAATCATCCTACGATTAACAATCTCCCCCTTTTTGATTTTGACAACTAAACTAGGCAAAAATATCAAATTGATAGTTCTATAATCAAATTGACACATTGAATAATATATATTCAAAGTTTCGTGTCATTTGAAGATATAAATCATATTAAATAGCAAAAGTCAAAAGGTCAACCTTAATTCCTATTTGGGAAAATTAA